>VDFB02019721.1:95895-177847 GCA_007258455.2 Sequoia sempervirens
CAACCGAGGAGTAATAACTTTCATCCTTACAACAATTATAGGCGACGAGGGCCAGCTCCACCAAGGCAACCAGCTGACAATACACAAAATACTGTGTTTTGCTCTTTTCATGATTCCCACAAACATACTGGCGTCACTTGTCCCGTGAACGTCAGAATGAATGAGATAATGGGATATACCGAAACTACACCTGCACCAAGTTTCGTACTAACTCCAAGTTCGAATGTTGTCTTACCACAATCGGACAACTTCGATGGCGACTCCGCAACGGGCTATTTTGAAAGTGAACCCGATTTTGAAGAACAAGAAGATTTCCGTCAGTATTTTCTTGCAGTAAATCCTGATAATCACATGACTCTTGTGTTTACCATAGCTCAGCATCTGAAGGCACAAAAAGAAGAAGAGAGACTGAAGGTACAAAAAGAAAAAGAAAAAGAAGTAGCTTCTACTTCTAATATCAAGCCTTCTCAAGAGAACGTGAAAGTAGTTGCTCAAGATTCGTCTTCAGCGAATTTTGATATTGTAGATTCCTTGAAGAACAAAGTGCAGATTTCTCAGTTAGAGTATCTCCAAGATCACCCAGAGCAAGTGGACCAACTTCTCAAATTCGTGAAGGCACCTATCAAGCAGCCCACATTGCTCGAATCATTCGTTCCAGCAGAAGACAAGCCTAAGCCCTTTTATATTTCTCTGTATATAGGGGGTTACAAATTGAGCAATTGTATCATCGATTATGGAGCTTCGGACAATGCCATCCCTCTACAAGTGATGAACGCTCTAGGACTTTCGTGCACCAAGACAAAGGACAAATGTTACTCACTGGAGTCCAAATCGGTGCCATTAGTTGGACAGTTGAAGGATGCTCAAGTGAGGTTGGTGGCTTGTCCTGAGAAGAAAATTATGATGACCATCCTGGTGGCTGACATTCCAGCTAGCTACGGGATGTTGTTAAGCAAAAGCTTTTGCAAGGACCTCAATCGAGAGATTCAAATGGATTGGTCTTTTGTGAATATTCCATTAAAGAATGGTACTTTCAAGCTAGAACCAGAGCCCAAGTCTCGAATTGCGGTGGTGAAGTCTCAAGATCCTCAAGCTCAAGTTCTATATCAAGAAACAGCACTTGGTACTTACGCCATGCTATCAAAGATACCTGAAGAAAGTCAAGAGGTCGCGTGTTCCACAGAAGAATCAGCAGAAGATCCTAAGCTGTGGACTATGCAATTTGATGGCAGTTGTTCTACTGCTGGTTCGGGTGCTGGAGTTGTGATAATTTCTCCCAAAGGACGGTTATATCCATTTGCATACCGCTTACAATTTGAATGTACAAACAATACGGCAGAATATGAAGCGCTTCTACTAGGTCTCAGAAATGCAAAGGATATGGATATTAAACATCTCAGAGTTGAAGGTGATGTGGAGCTCGTTGTGAAGCAAGTCAAAGATCAATTCAGAGTGAAAGCAGATCGTCTCTGACATTACAGAAATAGAGTATGGAATGCAATAGATTGGTTCAAAGCATTTGATATCAAGTACATTCCACGTCTAGAAAATAGCAGAGCAGATGCCCTTGCGGTATCAGCTTCACTTTTCATGCCATCTTAACTCCGTCACTTATCATTATTATTGATACGTTTTACTAAAATGAACCTAATAATTGGCAAGTCTTTGACAACGATGACCACATTAAGGAGTTTCTTGTTATGGGAGATAATTTCAAAGAATTGTTCTTTGAGGGCAGTTCATTTACTCACAAAGAAGCAGTAACAGAAGTTTCTGATGCACCAAAGATTGTTGAAGACAAAGAAAGTTCAGAAGAACCAGATTCAAGCATTATCCAGTTGAAAGGAAATAAGATTCCCAAGGGCTTGGTTTCCTTGGAAAATATTTTTGACAAGGATGACAGATACGTTCAAGATCAGAGGAACTCAAGTGATCGAACCTCTGTGAAATATCAACAAGTAAATATTGGTACAGTTGACAAGCCTCGGTTTGTTAATCTGGGTACGTGTTGCACAGCAGAGGAAAGTGAGAGGTTCATCTCTTTGTTCAAGCAATACCGATATGTCTTCGCCTAGTCATATGAAGATTTGAAAGTTTTTACACCAAGAGAGTTGTCTCACACAATTCCTCTTAAACCTAAAGCGAAGCCCTTCAGGCAAAAGCAAAGACACTACAATCCGCGAATTCAAGATACCATCTACGTGAAGATCCAAAAGATGGTGAATGCAAAGATCATCTTTCCAATTCATCACTCCACCTGGGTGTCTAATATAGTTCCTATACAAAAGAAGAATGGAGAAATCAGAATTTGTGTAGATTTCAGGAACTTGAATCAATCCTCTCTCAAGGATAATTATCCTCTACCTATCATGGAGCATACCTTGCAAACGGTTACCGGTTCAAAGATGTTGTCCTTATTGGATGGTTTTTCTGGTTACAATCAAATTGCAGTAGCTGAAGAAGATCAATACAAGACGGCATTCACAACCCCATGGGGTACATTTGCATATGAAAGAATGCCCTTCAGCCTCATCAACGTCGGTGCTACATTTCAAAGAGCCATGGATTTGGCATTTGGAGACTTGAGAAATAAAGTAATTGTTGTCTATCTAGACGGCCTCACTGTTTTCTCAAAGACACAAGGAGATCATTTTTCACATCTAAAGAGAGTCTTCGAGAGATGCAGATATCATAAGATATCACTGAATCCCAAAAAGTCCATCTTTGCGGTGATGGAGGGCAAGTTGCTTGGCCACATCGTCTCCAAGGAGGGAACTCGAATTGACCCAAGCCGGGTAGAAGCTATCAAAAGTTTGTCTCTTCCAACAAGTAGAACAGGGGTACACTCTTTCTTTGGTAAGGTAAATTTCATACAAAGATTTGTGCCGGATTTTTCTGAATTGACAAAAGATATATTTGCTATGATGAAGAAGAAGACAATTTTCAAGTGGACAGAAGAAGGCAAGAAGGCATTTAGAGCAATAAAAGAAGCTATCAGCCAAGCTCCAGTGCTAGTCCGTCCTGATTTTGAAAAGGAGTTTATCCTTTATTGCTATGCATCAGAGCATACTCTGTCTGCCATCCTGACACAAAAGATAAACGAAGAAACTGAGTCACCAATAGTTTTCATGAGCAGTAGTTTCAAATATAGCGAGTCACGATACTCTCAAATTGAAAAGAACACATAAGCAGTGGTTCGAGCTATAAAGAATTTCAGATTTTATATCTTGAATTCACACACCATTGTCTATGTCACTGATCCAGCAGTTAAAAGTGTGCTAACTCAGCAGGAGATGGGATCAAAGAGAGGAAACTAGGTCGCGAAAGTGCAAGAGTATGACTTAGAGATCAAGCCGACCAAACTCGTCCGCGGGAGAGGTCTTTGTCAATTGATAGCAGAGGATGGTGATAAGAAGCTTCAAGCCAAAGGTATACCTGAAATTGAACATGAAGAAAAAGATCTACCAATGGTCTTACTGATTGAATCTTCAGGAGAATGGTTTATTGAAATATGGTATTACCTAACTTATGGTGATTGTTCGAGTCACATGAACAAGCAACAAAAGAGAACGTTAAAGCTGAAGGCGCAGAATTATGTGATTATCAACAAGGTTTTGTACAAGCAGGGGCTTGACGGAACGTTCTTGCTGTGTGTCACCAAGGATCAACAACGGCGCTTGTTAGAAGCTTTCCACAATCAAGCATGCGGTGGTCACTTTTCTTCAAAGGTGATAGCTTTCAAAATTTTGTGAGCACAGTTCTTTTGGCCGACTATGTTCCGCAATGCATATCAATGGGTGCACAAATGTCAGTTATGTCAGCAGTTTGTTGGTAAGACAAAGTTGGCAGCCGCCCCTCTCAAGCTAGTTGTTATAGACGCTCCATTTCAACAATGGGGTTTAGATTTTATTGGTCCAATCAACCCACATTCCAGCAAGGGGCATATTTATGTCCTTACAGCCACTAATTATTTCAATAAATGGGTTGAAGCTATTCCCACCAAGCGGGCTACGTCCGAGGTCGTGTGTGAATTCTTGAAGGAAAGCATTGTCACGTGCTTCGGAGTTCCTCGCAAAATTGTGACAAACAATGCGACATGTTTCTCATCTGAGGAACTACTAGAGTTTTGTTTTGATCACGGCATCACTCTCTCATTCATCAGATTATTACCCCCAGGGTAATGGACAAGCCGAATCGTCAAATAAGAACATTGTCACAATCATAGTTTACATACTCTTCGATTACTCTCCAAGTAGCCGAGTAATCTCCAAAAAATTTGCATGCCGAGTAATTTCTGCTTTTACTCGCGGGCAGTATGCAGATGGATTTTCTCCCATCAAATTATTGAGTAATCGTCAGTAGCTCGCAAAAAACCCACAAACTTGGCATGTTTGTGTGTGTATAAATATGTCTGCGTGTTTATATGCATGCAAACTTGGCATCTTGTGTATGTTTGTAGATATGTATGTGTGCATAGTGCAGTCCTGAGTATACACATACATAAATATACACACACATTTGTCGAGTATTTGCCGAGTATTTGTCAAGTATTTGCCGAGTTTTTCCTGAGTCAAATTTGTTGGGCTTGCCGAGTACTCTCCAATTCCAAGTATGTAAACTATGGTCACAATCATCTGCAAGTTGGTTGATTCCAGTCAACGAACTTGGCACAAGAAACTCTATGATGCTCTCTGGGCCGATAGAATTACTCCAAAGAGATCCATTGGTACCTCACCTTTCATCCTCCTGTATGGTACGGAAGCAATGATACCTATCACACTGGAGTTGTCCGCTTTGCAGCTGGCGACCGCAGTAGATGGAGAGTTCACAAATACTATTCAGAAGCGCATTCTATACCTGACTAAGCTTCAAGAAGAAAGGGTAGAGGTGGTAGATAGAATCACTCAGCACTAGGAGCGAGTGAAGAAAAATTTTGACAAGAAAGCTCGCCAGCGAGATTTCGAGGTTGGAGATCAAGTCCTCCTGTGGGATAAAAGGCATGAGCCCAAAGGAATGCACGGCAAATTTGATTCCTTGTGGCTAGAGCCGTTCAAGATTCACAAGCTCGCAGGGGAGAACACTTATATTCTCTCGCGCTTGGACGAAAGTCTCCTCCCTCTACCACACAACGAGCAGTACCTGAAGCACTTCGTCCCTTCGGGGGTGGAGTAAGTTTTCTGAAGAACAATCTTTGTAAATATTTTTCTTCGTTTTTCGTGATGTGTTTCGCCTTTTTGTGATGTGATTGTTATGTTCTGTTTCCCCTTTCCGTAACAGTCCTGTCGTGTTTTAGGTGATTAGGAGTCTTGTTTTAGGTGTTTTTTTAGGGAAGTCCAACTATTAGGTGAATTTTTAGGAAGTCCTGTTTTAGGTGACTTAAGGAAAGTCTTGCAAATAGGTGATTAGGAAATGATGCTGACTCCGATATCCAATGGATAAGGCACCGGTCTATGCTTAAAACTTCAGAGATTCTATGGTTCTCCTATGTCGTAAGTATCTACCATGGTCCCCAAACAGAGCCAATGTTGTACCCCAAAATTAAAAAATTTGTTACACTTATACATTTTGAAGAAATGAGTAAAAGTCTTGTTAAATCTGTCAAAAAGGTCAAAATTTGGGTTTGCATGTCTTGCATAAGGGGTAAAAATGTGAAATTTCCAAAATCTAAATAACAATAGAAGGCACTTAGGCTCAGCGTTTTGTTATCACTAGCATGGTTGTTCAATTGTTTTATGATAGTGAATTGTTGAGTCTCTTTTAGCCAACAAGTAGTTGTAATTGTTGTTTCCGTTGTGTAAGAACAAGTTTGCAAGCCTCTTTAGCTGCAAGTTCTTGTTCCTTGCATGTGTTTAGTTTAATCTTTTGTTCCAGAAGTTTGAGAAATAAAGTGTTGAGCCTCTTTTGCCTCGATATAATGTCTCAAGTTTCCATCTATCATGTTATGCTTATATGATCTTAAATTTCAGCTTGCATTGAAAGTTAGTAAATGTATGTTGAGAGGAGAGTTTATCTGAGTACGTTTATTGTGTTATGCTTTTGTGATCTTAATTTCAGCCTAAATTGAAAGTAAGTAGATGTATGTTGGGAAAGAGTTTATTTTAGCACTTTGTCAGAAAATCTCAGTTGCAGTGTCTTGTGTTTTATAAACCTTGTGCTCTAGTTGAACCAAAAAAATAGGAAAATTAGATTTAATTTACTTTCTTTCATAACATCAGCAAGAGGGAGCTTCCCCTCCTAATTTGAAGAGTAGTTTATTTGTGCATAGCTGTCCATTTCAAATACGCATTCCAGAGGTGTGAATTTAAACACCAACAGTTTTCAAATTTGGGTTTGCATGTCTTGCATAAGGGGTAAAAATGTGAAATTTCCAAAATCTGACAATCTAGGGTCCGTGTCAGTTAATTTAACTTACAAACCAGATCTGGCCATCCCTACTTTAGAGTCACTATTTCAGAAATTCTTCAGTAAATAGAAGTTTGGTTTTTAATTTTTGAACGAGCACTGCAAAATTTCTAAAATAGATGTTTGGTCCATAGGTTCAAATCGATTAATGGCCTAAAATACTCATGATCAGCCGGGTGCAATGTAATCAAGAATAGCCGGGCTGAACTTAGTGGGTCTATTCTGCTTTTTCAATTTCAGAAAGCATTTTGGGAGCTTCAAAAGTCATCAATGGAGGTCAATCGGCTGCCAAGCGTCAGATTCAACACTCAAGCACTCGGACAAAAGATGAGTTGATCGACATGCACGATGAACGAGGATGAAGATAAAACCTAATGAAACGTTTCTAAGTCTAGGAACTTTCAGTGCCCTTGGTGCCCAGGGGCGTCCAGCTTTTTGAGGGGCCTAACTCAGCTATAAGGATTTGCAAATATGCTCAATCTCTCCAGAATTGAGACAGCTTCGCAATGGGTGTCTTCGTCAGAGCATTCGACTTGCCGTTCTCCGGCAAATCCAGATCGAGGTGAAGGTATATGATGAAGGTTTGAATTTGAAGATAAAACCTAATGAAAAATATTGTAAGTCTACAGTAAATTGGCGCCCGTAGAAGAGAAAGGCACTGATGATTTTGAAGGCTCGAATGGATGAATTTGCCAATGCAGCTCCCAAGATGACTTCTTCAAAATTGATCACGCTTTCAAACGAGATCCCCAGCACGTCAATCGGAGTTGGCAGTCACCAGATGCAGCAGGCAGAACAGAGGATCTAACAAGAGCCAAACTTGAAAAGCAGAGAAGAAAACTCCAAAATTGGCTAACTCTGGTGAAGTTGGTCGCCCCAACTTGCTAGGGGCGCCCAAGCTTTTGGAGCCTCAAATCCAACTTTCTAATAGAGTTACTCCCAAAAGACCCCTCTTGGATTCTCCTCAACTCCGTAACGAGCCCAGCCATCAGTCAATCTAGCGCCTAGAACTCCAGATCTGAGGAGACCATCTGTAGAAGAGAAGTCGATGGAGATCATGAGAATATTCTAAGTGTGGTAAACATGGGCGCCCCTGGTGAAGAAGGGCGCCCAAACTTTTGAGGTCTGAAATGATAGAATTTGCCAACGCAGCATCCAAGATCGTCTTGTCTGATTCAGTTAAGCTATCTAGTGAAGCAGACGGTTAGTCAATTGGATCAACATAGCTCCCGGAATCAAGATTTCATTAGAAGATCAAAGGGAAATAAAGAACTTGAAAATCACGCAAAAATGGCTAACACTGTGAAGGTTCAGAGCCCCTGGAGGAAATAGGCTCCCATGAATTCAAAGGTCAAAACGAAGTTTTTAGCCAGAAGTGCCTCCAAGGTGATCTCCTCATAATCAGTCAGGCTACGCGATGAATCATCCAGCTTGCTCATCGGATCAATCTGGAAGTTGGAGATCAAGGTCAAAGGAGGACTTCAAAATTGTGAAAGGTTGAAAATTTCCAAAAATGACTTAACTCTGGGAGAAATTGATGTCCCAAGCCAAGAAGGGCGCCCATCTTGCCTTGCCTTGGCCAAATTTTCAAATTTTTCAAAGTTGCATAAAGAAGAGAATGTCTAAGTTCATTGAACCAGTTGATTTTAGGGTTTTGAAGATTAAAGCAAAAGAAAGGTGCTATTACAAACCCCAGCTCATTACGCCTTTCATGTAAACTCCATCAGCTTTATGTAAGTGTATGCCTCCCAAGGAGTAAAGTGGAGCAACAAATTGAAGATATTTTTATGATTCAGTGTCGAGTTAAGCATCAGCAATACTGCAAAGAACATAAGACCTTGCTTTTGTGCTTTTCATTCAATAATTTTAATAGAGAAGATCAGTGATTTGATCAGCCAATCATCAATGATTCCATCAAGAATTGGAGAAATTCATCAGTTGCAATTTTTATTTGCATGTCAAGAAACTTGTTTTCAAATTTTGAATATCTAGGTCCCCACGTATCTTCAAGAAAACCAGAGTCAGCTTTTACAAATTAAATTTAGGTTAATGCCCATCACATCAAACATAGTTTAACTGAACTCGAATCAACTGTATTTTAATTAGAGCCCTCAAAACCTAAAATAACTTTTCAGTTGAAAAATTGAAGAAATTAGGGTTTATCGCTTCATTCTAAATTGATCAAAATGGACGATCCAGTTGTCATGCAAATCAAATCGAGCAAACCCATATCTCAAAAAAAAATTTCAAAATTATCTTATAAAGAAACCCATTCTAAAATAGTGTTGCTCAAAACTTGTCTGAACCTAGGCGAGTTTACAATCATTCTTCAAGGTTTTCTAGATGGAGTACACTCCCAATGATTTCAAGACCAAATCAGCTCTCTATCATGATTACATCAAAACGGCTGAGACGGACTTGCATCACATCAAGCCGGTGTTTGATCTACGTGCTTTGGAGAGCGCAGGCAACACTACAATCAGAAACTTGGGACACTCCGAACTCCTCGCAGCAAAGTCTATTCCTATATCAGTTCAAAGTCTCGAGTTCATAATCGCTTGCATCAAGCATTACAATCCAGCTACAAGGGAGATCCAGTCAATTGATGGTCGATTGATCTGCAATTTGAAACCTGATGTGATCAAGAAATGCTTCTCCATTCCCCCTTGGCCTGAAACTGTCACTATCTCAAAGGGCAAATGTGAAAGGATGTGGGAAATGCACAAAGACAAGTATAGTAAGAAGATTGCACAGAGGTGGATGAAGGAAAAACATAAGACTTTGCCTAAGAACATCGAGCGAGGAGAGTTCAAGGACGAAATTGCTATCATAATCACCTTGCTCAACAGAGTAACTGGACAAGACGATGCTACCAAGTTTCAACCTTGGATGTTCTACGCCATACCCCACATCATGAAGAAGACTGAGTTCTACGATTGGGCCACCTTGATCAGTGACAGCCTCCATCAACAGATAACAGAATACTTCCAGATTCATGAGTTCCATATGGTTTCCTACCTAGTCTACCTAGTGGCCTTCCAAGGTCAATTCAGAGGGTTGAACACAGAAGGATCTCTGAACATACAGCATATCTACAACTATTACTCTCAGTTGGAATTCACAAAGTCATTGCATCATTATAAGAGGGTGAATGAGGCTTTCCTAATTCACATGGTGCGAGACCTGGACAATGAATTGCACGTTCGTATCTCATCCACTGCCAGGGCAATGATGGCGGAGTGGGCAGATTGGTTTATACAGTTTCCTACTTTCACCTATCTCAGAGTCTATGGCTTTTCAAGCGCTCCACTCATGTTGCCGAGGTACCGGTCAGACGAGGTCGTCTTCACGGAGTTCTTAAGGCAAGCACGTGAGGTCCACACAGTCTTGAGGAACAGAAAGAAAGCCGCCCTTAATTTTCCACCTGGGCTTGGGATTTATACATGCAAATCAGCAGCAGATGCTAAGGCCATGGGGGATGAGTTAGATAAACTTGGTCTCAAGCCTTACAGCAAGAGACAATCTTATGACCCTCATATACATGCAGAACAGCAACAGATGCTAAGACCATGGGGGATGAGTTAGATAAACTTGGTTTCAAGCCTTATAGTGAGAGACGATCTTATGACCCTCATGGCGTCTACGCTGGCCGACTGGAGAAAAACTATGCTCATTTACCCGCTCTCGAAGACTTTTGGGCCAATTGCATAGATGAGTTCGAGGTGCGGAGGCGTAGTTACAGCAGGCTCACTCTTCACCAAATGAAAAACTGCTTATCAGAAGACATCGAAGGGTCATCAGATGATGATGAGGATGTGCTTCTCCCGATGTATGCTCATAAGAGAATTGAAGATCAGCCCCTTCCCCAGGTCAATTGGGCTAATAAAGAGTCCCTCTCAGTTGAAGACAGGACAAGACAAATCCTTGAGCACAGCAAGGTTTTCCTAATCCTTAAGGGGAAAAACTCCATTCCAACAACAAAGTCGCCAAGGACACTTCCCTCTTCTTCCAGAGCACAGTCAAAAGGCAAAGGCATAAGTTAGTCTCAAGAAGGGGTGAAGGGTAGCAAATCAAATAAAAATGTAAAAAGAAGGTTAGACTTCTCAGGCATAGTCATATAGGAGCAACCCACAGTTGTAGCAGAAGCTCCTCCTGACGAGCCCGTACCTCAAAAAGAAGCAAAGGAGCCGCCCTTAACACATGATTATATACCTTTAACAAGGTCTTCGCCAATTCACATCGACCTAGATATTGAAGAAGATGAAGAAATTGCAATTGTACCTCCCAAGGAAGTTAGTAAAGATACTACCGTGTCTTGGCTTGAGAGCTCCTTGGGAAGGGAGAGAAGAAGACCTTCATATCAGGTGGATTTTGATAACCTTGACAACATCTATCAGAAACCTCCTAAGAAGAAAGCAAAGAAGCAAGTTCACTTTGATAGGAATCCGGGTGGTGAGATGGTCATGGAAACTGCTACGCCTCTTGGAGATAAGAACAGGGATGAAGTTGATATGGATGACTTAGTGATGGTCAAGGCTAATCTTGGTAAAAACACCAGACATGCGGATATCAGTTTGTTCAGAGTTGTGACTGAAAACCTTCAAGAAAGAGTGCTCAAGGATGGAGAAGACAAAGCAGCCCTCAAGACTAAAATACAGCAACTCGGGCTTTATATTTCTAACCTTGTCCATGGTTCTTCACAGGCTACTCAGTTGATGCCCCAAGTTTTAGATACACCAGTCGATCATCATTAGTTGAGACAGCTAGTCATTTGTGGGAAGGAAACTCAAGAGTGGATCAAGAGTTTCATTGTCAGAGGAAAGGAGATCTTAGCCCAGATGTTTCAGTTGAGAGACAACACTCATGCGCTACGTCAAGGTATTCAAGGGTTTGAACAGTCAATGGCTGAAGTAAAACCAAGGCATGAAATCATAATTGTAGATTTAGATATAGCCTATGGTTCAATGGTTTCAAAAGAACACAAGAGGCAGATCCTTGCTTGGAGAGAGCGTCATGTCTTCAAGATTAAAACCTACGAGAGGGTATCCAAGGAGTTTATTGCCTACAAAACAAAGGGTGGTCGAAGCTCTTCTTTTCATCAATGAGTTTGTCACAGAGATTCCTTCTCGATACAATATTGAAGATGGTTCCTATATTGGGCTTAATGAAGTGCAAACACAATTTTAGAGTGTTGTTCGCAGCTGTGATAGCAGCAGTCCAGTCAGTGGGAGAATGAGTCATATTTCCATGATGTCAGCAAAGTTTGAAAAGGCAGCCAATGAGGTTGAAGATTTCCTGAGATCAACTGCAAATGGAGAGGATATCTTGAAAAAGTGTAACTTTGCTATTGAGGGCATAGATGCACCTAACCAAGACACAGTTTCCTGCTTTTTAGCGGATGTCATTGAGATTTAAAGTGGCTTTCATCTAGAAGCTTTCTTTCCACTTTCTTTCTATTCTTGGAACAATTCTTATCCATTCTTTGAAGAAGAGAAAGAAGATAAATTGTAATAGTTGGCGTTTCCCGCTTTTCCTGTTTTCTTAGGTGATAGATGTTATCTTCTTTCTAGATTTAGAAATAAAGTTTGCTTGCTAAGCAAGCCTTGATTGTAAAAGCAAGGAGATTTTAGGGTTCCCTACTCCTCTGCTTGTCTATAAATAAGAGCAGTCTTGCTCATTTATTCTTTAACCATGCTAGTGATAACAAAACGCTGAGCCTAAGTGCCTTCTATTGTTATTCAAGTGTTGTTTAATTGTTTTATGATAGCGAATTGTTGAGTCTCTTTTAGCCAACAAGTAGTTGTTGTAATTGTTGTTTCCTTTGTGTAAGAACAAGTTTGCAAGCCTCTTTAGCTACAAGTTCTTGTTCCTTGCATGTGTTTAGTTTAATCTTTTGTTCCAGAAGTTTGAGAAATAAAGTCCTGAGCCTCTTTTGCCTTGATATAATGTCTCAACTTTTCGTCTATCGTGTTATGCTTAAATTTCAGCTTGCATTGAAAGTTAGTAAATGTATGTTGAGAGGAGAGTTTATCTGAGTACGTTTATTGTGTTATGCTTTTGTGATCTTCATTTCAGCCTACATTGAAAGTAAGTAGATGTATGTTGGGAAAGAGTTTATTTTAGCACTTTGTCAAATAATCAAACCTTGTTTATTTCTATTTTCTCTTGCTCTGCGTTTACTTGAGAAAATAGAAACGTCTTTAGCGTAAGTTAGTCGTAGTTGGAATTCTTAATCAAAAAATCTCAGCTGCTGTAAGAGCCCTGTTGGCTCTAACCCTTGCAAACTGCAATGCTGAATGATGAAATTTGTTTTTGTTTGAATGTTCCGGTTTACAAATGCAATAAATGCAAGTCTGAAAACTTCTACAGAAAATCTGGAAATTACATTCAGCAGCAGCAACCTCAGGTAATTGACGCCTGGCAGCAATTATAAGATGATTCGTAGCTCCTTATTGATGATGAGTTTTGCTTTCAAACTGCTAATGTTCGTTGAACCTTGCTGCAGTTATATCTTTCTGATTTTTCTGAATTTAAACCCTATCAAAACTTGCATATACATTCACAAATATACTCCCAGCAGTGATAATTATCATAGAAATCAAGTTTGATAAATCTGCATTAGAGAACTCTAGATATTTGCTCAAACCCTTGAAAACACAACTCAGAAAAATAAATCACTGTAGTGGCACTGTAGCGCGGGTACTATTCACATCACTGTAGCGCGGGTACTATTTATGTCACTGTAGCATGGGTACTATTCATGTCACTGTAGCAGCAGGTCGATAACTTCTGATTTTCCTTCTCCAATGATGGTTATTTCAACGATCTAAAATCTGCTCTTCAAACCCTTGTTTGTATCTCCTCAATGATGCACAAATTTGATCTCTGTATTGAAGCCAATCATTAGCAAACTTTAGCTGATCTTTCACAACTTCAAAATGCTGGTCTATGAAGAGTTTACGTTCTCCACAGCCTGAAGATTTCTGAAACTTGGCAAAAACCCTTGGTTTCTCACAAATCCCAGAGCTCTCACAAAAAAGACAAATTTTGAATGATCAATCACATGAGTTCGATTTGCCTTGAGAGACTTAATTTATTCCCTCAAGAGGCTCGACCCAAAAAAGCACATTAATGACAACTTTAAATGATATTTAATTTCCCCTTTGTGACTTAGGAAAATTAAACATTAAATGGGCATATTTTTCCTTTTGAGTAATAAATACTCATTAAATAATATTAGCCCACTTTATTATAAAGTCTTTTAATGCTTTATAATATTTCATTTAATTAATAATTCATTATTTGACTTTATAATATAAAGTCACAATAATAATTATTTTAATTATCATTAAATACTCAAATATTCACCATTTGCTCATCCAACTGCCAAACTAGATTGAGTCTGAGAAAACCAACTGAACCAGGTGCCCTGCCAAAAATAGTAAACCTTGATGCCCTAACTTACTATAAATAGTAAGTGCCCAAATAACACTATGTAAGCCTCTGCAGAGGCCCAAACCTGCATCAGAAAGTGAAGTGTTGTCTCCAACCACAAGGTAACTGCCACAAAGGACCCTCTATCCATAACTGTCAACCTACAAGGGTCAAAATAATAGGCTCACTCCTCAAAAAACAATGTCAGCTAAAAAGGGGACATTACAGTTGCGGCGTCTTGTGTTTTATAAACCTTGTGCTCTAGCTGAACCAAAAAGATAGGCAAATTAGATTTAATTTACTTTCTTTCATACCATTAGCAAGAGGGAGCTTCCTCTCCTAATTTGAAGAGCAGTTTATCTGTGCATAGCTGTCCGTTTCAAATACGCATTCCAGAGGTGCAAATTTAAACGCCAACACCTTTGTTTAGTAGACTCTCCTTTCCTTTTCACTTCTTCACTATCTTCCTCGAGTTTGGTCAGCATCTCTTCTTTTGCAACTCTTCCATCACACCAATGAGGAAAAATCTACTGCCAATCAATTGTAACATATGCCTTTTGATACCTCATTAACACTATAATTTCCCTATAATGTTCATGAGGTACTAGGAGTATCTTACACCACATATTAGAGCGGGACAATGGAAGTAGTAGGTGCATAACCTAAAATCCTAGGATTGAACTTGGATCTGATATTAGATACAACTTAACCCTTTTGATACCTCATTAACAATAGTTTTTTTCCAGCATAATAGCTTCATGATGATTCCCATCAGCACACGGTAGCTTAAACTAAACATCCTAAGCAACCTAAGCATGATGTCCTAATATTGAAACAAAATGCAACCATCAACCTTTTTTAAAAGGAATCTACAGATCAGATTCAGACCTAGTTAATACGTATGGAGAAGTATTTCAACCTCATGATCTCATCTCCATTATGAAGACCCAAATTGCCCAATATCAGTTGATAGTGGATGATTCCATTTGGTAGAGAAATTCTAAGATTCAAGTAAATATTGCCTGGGAAAAATAAGTGTACAATTTTTTAAAGATTTTTTGAAGCTGAAATAGTTAGATTGTACATTTGGTTTTTACTCTATTTAGAACAAATTTACAAAATCATACTTAGTTTCTTTAATGTTTGGTTTAAGATAGTAACAAATGAGAAAAACAATCACAGCATTCATGAAGTACCTTAAACCATAAATTACATATTCAGTGAGTAGCCAAGTACTCACCTTTTTTTTTGCTCTACAAGTTTTGGCAAGGTTTGGTCACTGAGTTTTTTTCATAATTTTTTAAAAAGCTCGCCAAGTTTTTGGCAAGTACTCATCAAGACTCGCCAAAAAATCGGTGAATTTTCCATTTAACTCGCAGCACCAACATGTCAAAATTGAGGGGAAAAATGTGGGTTAGACACTACAAAAACTCTATTTTTTTGGCTTTATAATGTCATGTCCCCACTTATTGATGAAGCCCTATTTCAAATCAAGGTGGCAAAATAGTGTTTTTGAACACTCCCTCTGAATCTAATAATAAAATAATATTAATAATAAAATTAAATTAAATAATAATAAATTTAAATTATTAAAAATGATATTTAAATTTTGTATTTATCTGGCTGACTCCTTGGTTGGCGCTAGCTTTTCGAGGTTAGATCTGGCCGACCTCTTTTGGTGGGCGCTGGAGTTGTCTATTTATGCTAGATCTTTTGCTTTTGTTGATCAACATGGAATGAGACATAATTACGATTTCCTGGAGAGACGGAAACCTCTTTAGTGAGTGACAAGGTAGGATGTCAATCCGCCTAGCGACTATGTTTCATTCTTCACTGGCATTTACATTTATCACCTCCATTACTTCTTTTCAATATTTCCAGTATCACTAAGTCTCAACATTGGCAGGATCAATTTCACGTCAAGAGGTAGTTGGGCAGAAGCTTCTCAAGTCAATTCCATGCACTCAGAAATGCATGATTCTTTCCAGCAATCCACTCGATACTTTCGTACTCATTTTTGGTGATCATTTTATCTTTGGGTGAGCTACCTAAGGCATACAGGTGTGTAGTGGTGGGGCCACCAGGTCCACGACACTTCTGGATCACAGTGAGGTTGGTGACTTGCGTGCGGGAGACTCGGTGATTGGCGCCATTACATTTCTGAAGTCTAAGTCTATTAATCGAGATTCGTCAGAGATATTGAACTCATTGTGTTGTGCATGTTTGACTCTACATCCCATCCTTTGTATGTTTGATTGAATATCTCAGCATTGCAAGTGATGTCATCATTATCAGTCGGGCCTTGGCAAATCAAATCAACCCTTATATGTATCGTCACTGTTGTGATTCAATTATGTGAACTCCTGTTGACTCTAATTCTGAATAAAATATGGATGGCTATGTGGTTATTAGTCGTTGTGTGAAATCCTCTTTTTCAGTCCACTATTCAGTTATTCATTTGAGCGTTCGGATTGCTTTTAAGCTGACATTTCATTTCTATTGCTATAAGTTTAGAACTTGGTATATTGAAGTTGGATATCCTTTATTGTGCGGTTGTGTGTGTATTTTTTGAACTTGGCACATTACATATAAGCATTGCTTTTTGCCTCTTAAAAAATTATGGAAATTGTGTGTGCCATGAAGGTTTGTGTGGTTTTGAAGGTCTTCATTTGGGCTTGGTGGTGGGGGCTCTGCCCCTTGACCCACCCTGTATCACGATAGGGAACACAGCAGAAGCGCTGCCCCCAAACCCCATGAGAGGCATAGCAACTCAACTCCGCTAGGGGCATTGCCCCCAAACCCCCAACAAACTCATTTGATACATTTTGTAGCTATATTTTATATAAATTTTATATTTTTTTCAAAATTTTAGTGTTTTTTAAGGTGTTGAGTTTTGCCAAGTTTTCCCCAAGACTCTCTAAGTCTAAGTTTGTGAACTATGGCATAAACAATCTATTACACAAATCTATCATGTAGCTCTAGGTTCTCCATTTCCAAGTAGTGAACCATCTTCCTTAGTTCTAGATTCTCCTCTTAAATTTGCTGATTAAATTCATGGAGCTCTTAGAGTCTTTCCCACTTTAAAGCTTTGACATGGTTGAATAATGCAACCAAATAGCATGTATTTCCTAGTCAAATATAAAATGTTTAAGAAAATACACACGAAACTTTCATGTTAGCAGAGCCTTCCAAAGCCAAAAGGGAGAATTGTGGGGTGATGTCAGCATCTCTGCAATGCTTCTTCCTGCTTGTTCTGATCTGCAATTTATTCAAACAACCTCCATAAGTATTTTACAATCAGCTTGAATACTTACTAGAACCTTCAGTACTATTGCAAGAGCACAAATGAACCTAATTATGCACACATTGGATCACCAAAATAATGCTGAAGAATCAAAACACCATTAACCATTTTATTTCAACCATCAAGATTTGGGGAGCTCTAGCTTATGTTTTGGGCTATTGATCTTCCACTTCTCTCACTTCGCAACATTTCTCTCTAGGAGAATGTTCTTGACACATTCAACAATAGGTGAACATACTTGATAAATTTTGTCTGCTGACAAATGCATAGAGGGGAAAGTCCTATGAACACCAAACTGCCTAGAAGAAGATCACACATAGAACATATATTTGTAGTATAGAATGTCATACAAAACATAGAAAAAGATATCACCACACATAGAATATACAATGTAGACATGCTCAAAAGATTATTGTTTTCATATGAGTACATAAAATAACTTCATAATGATATGCTCATGCCTCTAGAAAATATGCTATGTGATTACATATGTATCCTAAGATCTAATGAATAGTGCTTAGGAGCAATGAACGATATATAATGCCTAGGGTGAGCAAGAAAAGGAACAAGTATAACAGTAGGAACCATCCAAGATTTTAACTAACCTCTCGTGACCTAACATAAGTCAACAAACATATTGTGTGAACATCTTTATTTCATTATTATAAAGAGCTATATACCATCAAGAGTCCATGTATATCCCCCAATTAAAGCAAAGTAATCATCCCCACCAATTGGATTAAGAAGGTAATGCCTAATCTAAGATTTGGCTTGCCTAAGGTGGAGATGGTGTTGTTGTGTTATGTACCTAGGCATATAATAATATCGAGAGATGGAGATGCCAACATGTGGCAAATGTCCATTTAGTCAGTTCTATTGGGTCATATAGATAAGTTGTAATATGTATAGTTCATTACATTGGGCTAAGTTGTCAGGTTTGGATAAAAGGCCCCCTATACCCATCCGGGTTCATCTGAGTCCGGGTACAGCACGATACGCCCCCGGCATGTCCAGGGTTCCACCCAGTCTCCCTGAGTACCCTGTGGGTCCCATAGGGTACCCAAGATGCCTAAGCGGAACCTTGGGTGTACTCGGGCGTACCTAGGAGGACCTGTGGACTAAGGGTCTTAAAAAGTGAATAAAACAAAAAAAAAAAACACTTTTTAAACCTAAAAAAAGACATGTTGCCTTGGTCACTCTGAATGAAGTCATTTCGCAAACACAAAAGGCCAAAAACACCATTTTTTGCCTCCAAGCTGCCAATGTTGGATTTTGAAGGTTGTCTTTTTTTTCTAAGGTGAGAGCTACAAAGGAGTTAAACCTACAACAAGAAGGGAGAAATAGTTGCACAAAGAAGATCTAACCATCAAAGGTGAGTGAATCTTTTTTTTCAAATTTTCAAGTTTTTTTTTTGTTTTTTGGGTAAGTTTTGAATTTTTTTTAGAAATGTTTATGCATAATAAGGGGTTATAATGTCAATTTTTTCTAAAAAAAATTAGTTGTTGTGTTGTTAATTTGTAATGTTCTTTTTATTTTAGGTTCATATAAAATGGTTGGTAGTTCTAATTTAGTTGGCCCAGATGCAGACAGTCAATTGAAATATGATGCATCATCAACTCTTTGGCGACATATGACAATGATTCAACAAATTCCCAGTGGTGGAAGTTATGTTTGGCATTGTAACCAATGTGGAACTCAGTATAAGAGCTCGTGCTTTCAAGTGAAAGCTCATTTATGAGCTATTCCTTTACAAGGAATAAAAGTTTGCCTCGAGCCAAATAAAAAAGGGTTGCCAAAACACCAAATATTGGCTTATATTAAAGAACTAGAGGAGGCTGACATGGCATGTAATAAATCAAAGGCTATGGCACATCCTCTTGCCAAGAGAAGATTGCAAAGACCTCCTAGTGGCTTATCACAACCAGCTGGCCCACATCCTTTCATGCAAATGCCACCATCTTCTAAAG
Source organism: Sequoia sempervirens (assembly GCA_007258455.2). Taxonomy (NCBI): domain Eukaryota; kingdom Viridiplantae; phylum Streptophyta; class Pinopsida; order Cupressales; family Cupressaceae; genus Sequoia; species Sequoia sempervirens. The sequence goes on from VDFB02019721.1 coordinate 115,003, forward strand.
GAGATAATGTTTCGGTTACATGAAAAAGAGGCCCATTGGAGAATGCCTTCAAAAATGAAGCAAGGGAGATTGCAGATCAAAGCATTGCTCATTGCATTTATGGCAATGGGCTTCCTTTCAACCTTGTTAGATCACCTTATTGGCGTGATATGGTGACGGCCATTTCCAATACAACTTCTGATTATGTTAGTCCTGGGTATGAAAAGGTGTGAACCACCTTATTGGCGAAGGTGAAAGCTTCAATAGAGGCATCATTGAGAGTGATCAAGGATACATGCCCCAAAACAAGTGTGTCCATCATTTTTGATGGATAAAAAGATTGCAAAAATAGACCATTGATCAATGTTATAGCAATGTCCCCTAAAGGGGTGATGTTTTTGAAGGTAGTCGATTGTGAGGGGCAAATAAAAGATGCAAGTTTTATTGCCAATATCCTCATAGAATCCATTGAAATGGTGGGGTCTAAAAATGTTGCCCAAGTCATAATAGACAATGCTAAATATTGTAGGGAAGTTGGATCTATAGTGGAGGCTACATATAGTCACATTTATTGGACACCATGTGCAATCCACTCACTCAATTTGATATTGCAAAAGATTGGCATACAAATTGAGTAGGTCAAACAAATCTACACAGAGGACGAGGAGATCCAAATGTTTGTGACTAATCATCATATGTCACAAGGCATCTTCAAGACCTCCAAGTTGGAGTTGTTGAAGGTAATTTAAATTTAAATTTTTCATTGTTGATTTGTGACATGTATTATGTGCACCATGTTAGGTTGTCAAAACTCGATTTGCATCTCACACAATTGTCTTAAGATGACTTGTGAAGGTGCAAGAGGCCTTGACTTCTATGGTCATCAACAGCTTGTGGAGTGTATGGGGGCAATCAAGCACATAAAGAGCCCAAAAAGTAAAAGCATTGATCTTAGATGATGAGTGGTGGGCTCGTGTGGAATATGTTTTGAATCTCATCGAGCCCATTATGAGCATGATTAGATATGCTGATACCGATCACCCATGTTTGGGTGAAATTTATGATGGCATGGATTCCATGGTGGAGAAAATAAGATCAATAATAGATGCCAAGGAACATGACCCAACGGAAACATTTTTCAAAACTGTGCAAAAGATTATTGTTGACTGTTGGAACAAGATGACCACCCCTTTACATCTCTTATCATTTGCTTTGTCACCAAATTATTATAGCAAAGAGGTACTTTCATTGCCGAGGAGGGTGCCACCATATAGGGATGGGGAGGTTGTTGCTGGCTATAAGGCTGCATTTAGAAAGATATTTTCAGATGAAGATATCCAAAGTATTGTCTTGAGTGAGTTTGGCCAATTCATATCTTCAAAACATCATGATGTTTCCACTCTTCTAGAAAAATATAGGAAAAATGTTGATGAGTGGTGGTATCTACATGGTCAAAGCTCCAAATACTTGCAGCCTCTTGCAATTAAAATACTCTCCCAAGTATGTATTTTTATTTATTTATTTATTTATTTATTTATTCATTTTTCATTCGATGCTATTATGCTATATATTATCGGCAAGTAAAATTTAATACTAAATGTTGTATGCAAACTCAACAAGTTGCAAGTTCTTCTTCAGCTGAGCAGAATTGGATTACATACTCCTTCATCCACTCGGTCAAGCACAACCATTTGGGTGAAAAAAAAAGCAGAGGATTTGGTCTATATACACTCCAACCTTCATATCTTGTCACATAAGAAACCTGAATACAATGAGGGTGTTACAAAGAACTGGGATCTAGCCCTTGATTGTGCTGATTTAGATGCTACAGTTGCACAACTTGCCTTAGCTTCTATAGAAGAGGCAACTGCTGCACTTGATGCACCTAGTGGGAGTGGCAATCCAATTGATTGTGGTTCAAATGAAATTGAACCAAGTGTTGACCAGGACCTTGATGCTTTTGATGAAGACGAATTTGAAGACTACTAAACTAAATATTGATTGTAATTTGAATTTTTTATTGTGTAATGACATTTTGAGACTTGAGTATTTACATTTTTGCAAATTATGAATCTGATTATAGGAGGTATTTAAATATTCTATTTATTGGCAATTATGTTTATGTCTTATGAGTATCATTGTTCTTATAATTAAATTTATAATTTTGAACATGTTTGTTTATATATATATATTTTCCCATATCTGTACCCAAGGAAAAAAAAAATTTGTCATACCGCCATACCCGTACCTGTACCCAAACCGGCAACTTAGATATTGGGTAATGAGTTGTCCTATATTGGGATTGACTAAGTCTCTATATAGCAGATGAATATCATTGTAAAGAATATGTGAAAATGGAGATATAGCGTGTAGTGGTTACTTCCCTTAGGAGTGTCATATGGTATTGCCCTAGCTTAAGCGTTTATTCTATTTTTTAGTATATTGGATATTAGGGCAACTTGGCCCACAAACATCTCACGTTGTGTGATATGTAATTTATTCTATGTATTGTTGTTACTATTTGGAATATTTATGTTAGTGGATGTTTGGACCCTACCAACTGGTATTAGAACATTGATTTGGGCAATGTGGGAGAATTTTTTTGGATAGATTAGGAGATTTTGGCCAAGATTTTTTTAAGAAAAACAGCCTATCCTAAGGCCATTCTCCTCACACAAGCAACCAATTGTACTAATCTTAGTGTCATTGGAAAGAGATTTTCAAGAGATTTCTAGAATGTGATCATCATAAGCATTCTAAGAAGTATCAAAGGAGATATGGTCATCTAAAGTTGACCTTGCAAATCTGATTATAAAAAAAAAAAACTACCCAGAACTAGGACAGAAGTAGTCAAATTTAGTGGTTTCTCTCTGCTTGCAAAGGCTTTGATTGAAGCAATCTTGGTGTTGTTGCAAAGAGGTTATTTAAAATTTTAAAGCTTTCCAAAAATTGGTCATCTTAATGAATTTAAGCAGTATTAAGGGATTTATGGCTATTCAAAGCAAAGCTTCAGAATTTAGATCTGAAAGATTTTCCATAACTCTAGTGAAATCTCCATATCTTATAATCCACTTAAGCAAATTGAATGTTGTTTAGTTATTTTTTTCGTAAATGAAAGGAAATGTTCAGATTTACCTAGCTACATGCTTTTTGATCCATTGAAAGCAGGTTTATTTGAAACCCTGGTTTTCATAGAGATAGCTGAATTTGATGAAAAGAGTGATATTGATGCTAGAGAATGGTGGTTCCAATTTAAACAACACTATTTTCAAACACTTTGCAGGAAATTTTTATTTTGTCAACTTACTGGAGAAGCAGTCGAGTGGTATACAAATCTAAAGAAAATACACAGAAGCTTATTCTCTTGGGAAAAGTTGGAACAAATTTTTTCAAGTCTGCCATCAATTTATCTTTAAGTATGGCATCCAACCCATGCACAATACCATCATTTATGATGTAGCACCATTGTAGGTTTGTGACATTTTGCACAGAAATTCAGATGGCACCTACAAATTTAAGCCAACAATGTTAACCAATCAAAGTTGGTCACCTATGCATCATCCTGTAACTTCTTTCAATGACTCAATCACCTTGGTATCTGCCTACCAATGCAAGAAGCTCATGTCTCATTGGAAAAAGTTTGTGTTACTTCCGGTATGCCTAGAGACACCTATGTGCCTCAGAAGCACAACCTTGAGGTGTGCCCAGTGCAACATAAATGCAACAGCAACAACTTAATTGTTTACTTCAGTAGAATGGAGATGTCTTTGAGGAGACCAAAAGCATCACAACACTCTGCAATGAAGCAGCGAATTGACCCAATCCAAGATCTGCAATTCCAAATGGTCCTCTCTTTTGCAAATTGATCTAGAAGAATGACACAAAATCCAAGAGCTCATCACCCAAGGGAAGATCCATCTAAGCTCATCTTGCCATATCCCAATAATCCTCATTTTAAAGAAGGATGATACATAGCAGTTGAATGTTGACTGTTGCACACTCAACAAGATAAATCAAAGAACTAATATCCATTACTAGACATAGATGATCCTTTGGATCAGCTCCAAGATGCACAGTACTTCAAGACTGACCTAAAATCAAGATATTATCTGTCCCATATTAGTTTTGAAGATATTTGGAAGAAAATGTTCAAAACCTAGGGATTGTATGAATGTGTAATGTCCCCTTTTTAGCCTGAGTCAGTGTTTGACAGATTAGCCTATCATCTGACCCTTGTAGGCTAATATTGTTGGATAGAGGGTCCTGTGTGCGAGTTATCAGGTTCTTTGGTGGCACTTTGTTGTGTTTTCTTCTCCGGAGTTTGGTGTTATTCAGGATTTGCCTCCGGGAGATGTCGTGGACCCAGTTTTTACACACTTACTATTTTTAGTAAGTCACTCAGTTGATGCAGTCCAGTGTTACTATTTTTGGAAAGACACCCGGGTGAGCAATGGTTTCAGTGGATTACCTCCTAGCACTGACGGAATCAGAAAATAATGATTATTGTGGGAGTTGTGATATTTTAATTATTATTAAAGTACTACTTTAATAATAATTAATTATTATAAGTGGATATTAAAATGGTTTAAGCTGACTTTATAATAAAGGGGCCACTTAATGATATAAAGTTAAATTATAAAGTGCCTTGATATGAGCGCCCATTTAATGAGGCATAATAAAGTCACATCAAAAGCAAATTTAATGATATATTTTAAAGTTAAAAAGCTACATGGGAAGTTGTGCTTTTTCATGGGAGGTATATAAGCTTTAGAAAAGCAAATAAAATCATTCTACACTTATACATTTTGGAGAACTCTTGCTTTGGAGAAGAAAAACCAGGGTTTGCTGCAATTTGGATCTTGGAGAGCGTAGCTTCTCTTGATTCTGCTTCCTACAGTTGTGAAAGATCACCCAAGGGTTGCATTCTTCAGGTGGTCACATTGTGCTGAATTGAAGAGTTTAATTGAGGATTTGAGAAGATCGTCATCAGAAATCAGAGGTATACCTATTGCTGTTCATTTTTATTGCTGATTACTCCTGGCTGGGCCGTACTATATCACTTCCAGGCCGTACAAGTTCCCTTTATCAGGTCGTACAGCATCTTTGAAGAAGGCGATTAGGTTTTAGGCTGAAACGCCTAGTGTTTGATGTTGCTGAATCTATCATTGTGGACGTCCAAGCTCTTAATATCAGATTTCAGCCTTTTTGAAGTGGAGACTTCATAATTTGGTGCCAGGTGTTGGTTTTGGAGGAGTTACCAGCTGCTGTTATGTTGCTGTTCCAGATTTCCAGATTTGCATTTCATGTTGCTTTGGATCTCGGGTATGATCATTAATGTTAAGGCAAACAATTGTAATCTGATTTGAGTATATATACATATATAAAGGGGTGCTTCAGCTGTTTACTTTCATTACAATCGCTTGTACAAATTCATTTGCATTCCTAGCATTTATCTTTATATATATATATATATATATATATATATATATATATATATATATATATATATATATATATATATATATATCTTGCAAAACTCAAACCAAATCAAAACAATTTGAAAACATCAAGCAATCAAACAAGGCAGTAATTCAGTTTGCAAGTGTCTACCTGGAGTGGGACATTTCAGAATGGTTGGTTATCAATCTAAAGAGTTAACATCCATTACTAGATATAGATGATGATTTGGATCAGCTCCAAGATGCACAATACTTCACAAAGACTGGCCTGAAATCAAGATATCATCAGATTCCTAACAGTCTTCGAAAATATTTGGAAGAAAATGTTCAAAACCTAGGGATAGTATGAATGGTTGGTTATTCCTTTCAAGCTAGCAAGTTCACCAACAATATTTGTGTGCCCAATTATAACATCCTTAGGCTGCTCAGAAATCATTTCATTGCCATCTACTTGGATTAAATCCTCGTCTTCAATGAGACATGGGAGGAGCACATCCAGTATGTCACCCGCATCCTCAACAAATTGCACCAATACAAGTTGAAGGCCAATTTAGATAAATGTACCTTCAATATCAAATTTAATATCTAGGTTATGTTATGATAGTGAAGGTATACACACATATTCAGTACCAAGGTTACATCATTGATCACAAAGGCATCCACACAAGCTATGAAAAGCTCAAAGTCATTTGTGAATAGTCAGTCCCACATAATCTCATATAGCTCCAAAGTTTTTTGAGCTTGCGAATTTCCACCATAGGTTTCTCTTAGGACTCTCATACACCTTTCAAATGCTGAATCAAATCATACACATAAAGAATGCTTTCCATGGAGCACCTGCACGACAATGCACTTTCAAGAAGATCAAACAACCATTTTGTTCTACATCCATCTTGGATATGTCAGATATTACTCAGCCCTTCAAGATCAAGACCAACACATCTAATTATGCATTTAGTACTGCACTTACTTAGCATGGACATAGTACAAAGATTCTTCACATATGAGGAAATTGTATGCCATAGTTCAAGCTGTGGAGAAAGGATGCCATTGCATTCTTGAGAAGAAGACATCCCTCCACTCTAATCACAAGCCATTCCAACTTTTACACATTCAAGCAAGTTGGACAATGTGCACTATATGAAATGGATGACATATTTGCAACAATTCCATCTAGTGATCATACACAAGAAAGGTAAGAACAAAAGGGCAGCAGACTGATCAGTCAAGCTCCATTCTTTGTGACCCTTGTAGTAATAGAAACTTGAGGACATGTCTCTAATTGGGTTTTTCTCTAATCAGTCAATCCAAACTTCACACCACCTACAACAGTCTCACACAAGGTGAACAAATCGTTGATTTCTAAATGCCCTACAAGCTTCTCTGCAAGCCTCAGCATCTCTATGTTCCTAAAAATGCTGCTCACCAACAACACATCTAGGAGGCATACTACTCCAAAGTAGCTAGACATCAAAGATATCAAGCTCCACATCAAGCCATGCATTATTTGCTACATTATAAACCAATGAACAAGAAGCTTAGTATCTATACACCACTAGTGCCATCTAGGTCTTTGGAATCTATCAGTATGTATTCCTTGTCTAGCATACCTACAATGAAGCAACAGCATGACACAGTGTCACAATTTATAAGTTTTCTAAAATGGCCATCCTATTTGCATTTAAGGAAAGTTATAGTATGCCCAACACTCTATGCTGTTCTTTGATCACATTTGGTTGCATTGTGGAGTCCCTTCATCTATTGCATTCAGTTATGACAATTTATCAATCATTTTTGGCATGCATTGTGGAAGATGTTTGTCAGCCACCTGTGCACTCATCATAAACACACACCAAGGAAGATGAGCCACCAATCGTCAATCATTACAAAACTGAACCATTTTGTAATGTATCTTGAATGTAGTTAGTTTTATTGCAGCTGTACATATATGTACATTCAATCTTAAGGAAGGGGTTCTTCTATGTCCTTACATTCACTATAGTTGTTCCATTATGTAATGGCTAGATAAATCAGATAGGATTCTCATTCTCAGTCTTCTACTTCATTTTACACATTTACTATATCTGTTCTTGGTGAATAAAAGAGCATTATTACACTATCCCTTTGTTTCTTAATGAATTTGTAATGGTTTTCTATGTTGTATTCTATTGAATGTCCATCATAATATTGTAGATTATAAGCCAGTTTAGTGTGTTATCCTCACACCACCATCATAGGAACTCATTCTGCAATGGAAAAATAAACCATTGAAACCCCATGCCTGTGTTGGTCATGGAACATGTTTACTCACATTTTGTGTTAGAACAATATTGCCTGAAATAAATTCTTGAAATATTCAATAATCCTTGAATGCAGTCTGGACCCTAGTAGCCATGTTTGTGATAAAGTGATTTATCAGAGGTTTGAAAACACATGAAATATGTTCAGGCAAAAAAGTTCAGTGAAAAACAAGAAAAATGGCATACAAAATTATTTTCTAGCAGATTTCCAAAAGCATGTACAACTTCAAATGGAATGTTTTATTTAGTATCGATTAGGCTGGAAACACTCTCTCCATAAAAAAGAGCAAGTTGTACAGGCAGAAAAAACAAAAGAACTTGTTTTTCTTTATTTTTGAGTTGGGGGTTTTTGGCTACTATGGTTTGGACAAACCTTAGGAGAGCGTTTCATGCCTTGTACCATAAACATCTCAAATTCAAAGAAGATTATGCTTTTGGAAACATGAAAATTGAGTTAGACCTATATCTACACCATTTCAAAGTGGAAATAACTCCAACTGGGCACATCAAAATTGATTTTGATGAAGTCTCTAATAAACAGTCTTGATTCTGCATGTGTTGGGACGAAATATTGAAATTGTCAAGGGAGAATGTTAGTGTTGTATGCATTTGATATATGTTGATCAACTGTCAATGTGGCAGAGCTAATCTAGCAAGGCTGACTAAACAGTAAAGATGGAGCATTACCACAATGAAGATCTTGGATCACTTCCACCTGTTGTGTTAATGCAGAACTTTGAAGTGCACACTGTGTGCGCCTACAGATCAAGTGTTGTATGCATTTGATATATATCAGTCAACTGACAATGTGGCAGAGCTAATCTAGCAAGGCTAAGTCGTAAAGATGGAGCATTCCTGCAATGAAGATCTGGGCTCAATTTCTCCTGTTGCATTCATGCAGCACTTTGAACTGCACACTGCACATGCCTAGTGACCAAGCCCCCATTTGTTTCACCTGGGTGAAGAAGCCAGTAAAATCTCACTAACCAAGCCAAATAAACAATGTGGCAAGGCTTGCCAATCCCACACATGGTTTTCAAACCCTTAGTCGCTCCAGGTTGCAATGCAAAGTAATCCAAATTTTGTATTAAAATACCTGGAAGAACATACCAAATATAGTGAGACAGACAGGTGCTTTGAGATTTTTTACACTGTTCACAGCATGCTCCATCATTTTCAAGATGTCAGGTTTGATCAAATTCCACATAGGGTGAACAATGCAGATACGTTTCTCTTCAATTACAATTTTTTCATCATGGCAAGTGGATCAACTATATGGAGTGATAGATTGAACACATTTTCTGTATTATGGCTCTGCCTAATAAGGAGACTGTTTCCTCACTCACAATTCAATAACCTCTCTTGGACGAGACAACTTGAATGTAATAGTATGTGAGGGAGTTTTGGCAAACCATTCACATTTCATTAATAAATTCTAAACAGCATGTAAGGGAAATTATGTTCTGAACTCTCTAAGAGGACATCCTTGAGTGTACTGTTTCCCTTTTCTAGAAGAAAGGAAAATGCAATGAATAATGAGAAAAAAGACACTTTAAATTTTAAAACAAACAAGAGAGACATAAAATATGGAAATAGAGGTAGCATTCGACTAGGTCAAAAATCATAGAAAATTGGCGTGTCAAGGGCATTCATGGAAGTTGGAAAAGAAGAAATGTTACAGATCTGATTTTTCATCAAGATGTAGGGCCAACATAGAATATGAAGTGAAACAAAATCAAAATACAATGTCATTCTAATTCCTGAATAGCAAAGTCAAGTCAAAGATATAATCACCTCTCCTTGGCTGGCTCCCTTTACAAGTCCTGCAATGTCTACAAACTCCATTGAAGCTGGTATCATACGTTGTGATTTACTGAGTTGAGAAAGCATATCTAAGCGTGGATCTGGTACACCAACAACTCCCACATTGGGTTCTATTGTGCAGAACGGAAAATTAGCTGCTTGAGCTTTTCCATTTTCAACCTTACAAGCAGAACATATCACACTGAATTCACTATCTCAAATAGTTAGATATCTAAACAGTTAGTGAGCCTCTGTAAGCAAAAATCAATATTTCTATTCCTTCTTGACCTCTAAAAGGAATCTTATTTGAATAAAAAAATCAATATAGGTATAAGAAAAACACAAATAGAGAATGCATGTAAAACAAGAAGCTCAATTGTCCACAGTACTTGCCTATTTAGGGAAACTGCTTTAGAGATTAACCTTAATGGATAATAGAAAGAAAAAATCTTGTTCACGGAAAGACTCCACAATATACGTTAAACACAGCTCCTCTCATTCAACTTGGACATGTTGATACAATTTTTAGTTTCCAATGGGATTGACAAACAATGGTGAATATCTAAAACTAACCAATCATGCATCAAACCCTTGATTTCAGTTAAGCGTCATAAATTCTCCACCTTCAAACAAACAAACAAAAGCTACTTGTGGAAATGGCATGCAAAGGAACCAACTTACTAGGCAGGAAAAAGCCAATTGTACCCACAACTATAGATTTGAATAAAAAGCTGCACCAATTGTATTAGAAATGTGAGAAACAAGTCACACAATAGAATATGACAGGGTCAACTGCAACAAAAGTAAAAACTTTTACAAGAACAACAATTTCACAAGGAGGCAGTTGAAGCCATCAGACCAAGAAACCTATCAAAATGGTTACATAAACCAATTACAAGGTTCAATGAAGCAGCCACATGATGAATACAAGTATTGGGAAGAACATCAAATAACTACCATGCATTGATAGCTTTAAAAGAGGGGGGGGGAATGTGTATGTTAAAGCCATTACATATGACATAGTCCAAGGAAACTTAACATCCCTTAAATACAACAAAGGAGAACAATCAGAAAGTGCTAACCACCAATTAAGGGAAGCAACTCTAAGATGATATAATCATTGAAAAGGTAAAATGGAATTGGTGACAAGGTTGTCACAAATCCCTAAACTTGGATAGGAGAATAAAAACTCTAGTCAGTTGGAAAAATAGCATCAATACTAAATTCAATTAAAAACATCTTCCCAATAGAACAAGCTAATCTATTAAATAATATATCTGGAAAACTAAAACTTTGGCTCTTTAGTGAAATGGTATTCTCTTCAGCATGAGTAAGCATAAAATTTACCATAGGCTATTGTATGTATGCATGCATCTAATAACTCTGATGGAGTTGATTTTAGGAATCATAACTGAAATATGCAAAGCAGAGATTCTCAGAGGCAAAACTTAGACTTTATTTGGACCTTGATAAATATTCAACTTATAATAGTCAATAAGACTATGAAATAGTCATTTTTTTTATTAGGAGATGCATTGCAATGAAATGTGATAAACGAGGATATTATGATACTCTATAGAATTTTTTTTATTTTCATCACTTTATTTTCTATGATATAGAAATGTGTGAAGGAATGTACACACAATGATCATTTACTGAAAATTATTGTTTTCCATGTATGTCTGTTGTCGATTGATGATACAGTTATTCTTCTTTACGAATTTGTAAAATTAGATGCATCTGTGGCATATGGGCTAATGATATATTTATTGGCTGTTTGGTGATAGGTACCAAGGTCGAGTCCTATAGTGGGCATTGTTGTGTTGATTGGGTTGGTCCTTATTGGATAGAGTGCTTCAATGTATGGGGATGAGGCCCCCGTTTGTGACCTCACCATCAGGAGCCAGTTAAGCCCTAGATTTACCAATCAAGAAAAGAAAAAAAAGATGCATGTGCATTACTGTTCTTTATTCATTGCCAAACTTGGTAGAAAACTGATCCTACATCTTTGGCATTTTGCCAAAAATGGAGATTATGAACATAATATATTAATATGCATCATAGCATAAGAAAGATTAAAGAAGTAGTTCAGATGAAGATGGAAAGTTGAAAAGACGTATAAGCTACTGCCATAACAGAACAAAGAGAAGAAGGTTACAAGGAGAACAATAATAAGAAGACTACTAGGCTTTCAATTACTCTGCATAGATAGGAAATATTACGAAAGAAAAGACAATATGAAGAGAATCAATAGAATTGGTCGCTGCAAAAAAAGAAATCAAACTAGTCATCCAATGAAATAACTAAAAGGATTTGAGAATAGGCAAGGTTCAATCAGCTTGTATTGAAAACAGAGAGATATAGAAGACGAATCTTGGGTTGTTTGTAATGTCCCCATTATTTTAGCTCAGTTAAGAAGCAAGTTGAGTTAGCCTATCTCTTGGACCCTTGTAGGCTAACAGGATCTGGTTAGAGGGTCAGTGGCCATTTTGGTGAGTTTGTCATTCTCACCCCTTCAGCTTCAGTATGGGATTCAGTATGAGCATTTGGTGTTCAATGTTCGCCAGCTTCTGATGGCACGAAAAGATACTAAGTTTGGAGGCAGTTATGATATATTTTGTGGTTAAGTTAAATATTAATATTTAACTTAAATGGACTATTATTATAAAGTCAAATTGACTTTATAAAATCAAAAGCCACTTAAATTTATCATAAAGTAATGAAGTATTACTTTATAAAAATCATAAAGTGATTAATTAAAATCACTTAAGTGGGCGCCCAAGTATTTAAGTGAAGAACTATTGAAAAGTAACTTAAATATATTTCAATATATTTAAATGACACAAAAAGGGCATATCTTCTTGGGAAGTCATGCATTTTGGCTTATAAAGCAAATGCAAGCAAATCAAACTCATTCATTCATGATTATTTGACTTTGCTACTTTACTTCTCTGTGCTATTCTCTAAGACAAGGGTTTGAGCATTTTCTGCCATTGGAGAACGAGATCTTCTTCAATGTTGAGCATATTTGAGGCTGTGAGATACCAGCTGAATCTGTGCATTTGTGAGGGCTTCCATTCAAGAGTCCATTGAGCTTCATCTGGTTTAATCTGAGCAGGAATTCATCATTATTCAGAGTTTAGGAGAGGGTTTCATCTGGATTCGTCTACCTTCTGCCATTTTCCAGCTTCAGAGTGTCCAGTTGCCAGAGGCCGTACATTTGTCCTTGCTTGGCGTGATCTTCTGGAGAGGCATGTTTCTCCTTGAGGCAAAAACGCCTTCTTTTTGGCTTGTGATAGTGATTCATTCTTGGCGTCCACCCTTCACAGTTGTTTGTATCCAGTTTTTGTTGGGGAGAAGTCAGATATGTAGCCCAAGCGTCCCATTTTGTCAGTTTTCACCATTTGCGATTGGCAAGCTTGGTTGATTTCTTATTTAAATAATATGGAGGCTTTCGGGTATGTCTATCATTTGCAATCTCATTGTTATGGATGTTTAAGACTTTCTGCATTTACATTTTATCAATGTTAGCTCAGATTTGTGTTTTATGAGCATTTATATGCTATCGCCCCTTCTCTTCTGTCTAGAAACTTTTTCTAAAAAACTTTAAAACACCAAAAGATAAGCTAAAACTACAGGGGTTTGAGTTGGAGCCAGCTGGGCTCTTCACATTGTTTGAGATCCAAGAGGAATTGGACAAGAAAATATTTGTCGCCAAGTCTGATGAGAGAACTTTAGGCATGATACCCCACCAAAGATCCCATTGAAATATGAAAGCATCACCAATACTGAACAAGATGGCAAGGCCACAGCTAGTAAACAAAGGACTGTAAATACCATAAATTTAGGGGAATCCAAATGGCAATGTAGAGCTGCACTGCACGTTTGAATTAGATAGGTCACAATTGAGATATATCAATGAATTACAATGATATAATAATTTTCTGACAAAATTAACGTAAATAGCTATTGAAAAGAGTATATGGCATAAATGGATAAAACATTAATAGCAAAAATGCACGTTTGAATTAAATAGGTCACAATTGAGATAAATGAATGCATTACAATGATATAATAATTTTCCAACAAAACTAACATAAATAGCTATTGATCAGAGTATATGACATAAACGGATAAAACATTAATAGCAAAAATTAGATGTCTGGGAAGAGATGAGAGTAACAATGAATTTTGTATACATAAAACCAAGAAAAGAATATTAGTAGAAAGTATAGCAAGTAAAATCAAAATTTGGAAACTCATCCATGATCCTCTTCTTCAATTCTGTTTGGTATGTGCCAACAAGATGGTATTACCATTATCTACCTAAGGCGTCTGTTGCTTTATTTTCAATGTTTTGAAGATGCCGGAATACAAATTCATACTTACTGATAAAATCTTTCAGCTTTCCTTGTCTTACTTATAGTTGTGGCTATGTAAACAAACACTTCAAACTACTATAAGCAAAACAGAGTTTAATCCATGGTCTTTTACCTCCATATTTTGATCCAGACTTGATTGGAAATCTTGTGGACAACATGCTAAATTATTGAATCTTAGATGTGCTCTAAGCAGGAGCAAATAATTACAACAATTGTTCTATTTGTTATATAGAGATAAATCTAGAATCATAATTAAACGAACCACAAAAGAATGGAGATAAGAATAACACAAAAAGAACAAAATCTGAATAAAGGAGAGCAAATAATTACAACAATTGTTCTATTTGTTATATAGAGATAAATCTAGAATCATAATTAAAAGAACCACAAAAGAATGGAGATGAGAATAACACAAAAAGAACAAAATCTGAATAAAGGAACTAACTACTTTATTGATTTGAGAGGTGCGTAGCACTACCTCTACGAAGAGCTGTGAAGTTATCAGATTCTACTATTTACTCTAATTTCTACTCGGAGGGGATGACTATGGATCTTCCTCTATGCTCTGATCCGCCTACTCTCTACTATGTGCAGCAATATGTATAGCTGCATTGGGAAGAGTAAATGAAACAATTTGTACATAGAATTCAGAGTGTCATTGTAGAAGACAAATTGACTCATATTCAAAGTCCAAAAGGCCACAGTGTCACCCCAAGAAGTGAAGTGGATCTATCATAAAGTGAAACTCATTAAAACAAAACCTTTCTGTTTCTGAAATTTTCAGGATTTGTGATACAATTTTGTATTTTGCAATGTTGGAGCCCTTTGAAGCCACTTTTAAGAAATTTATCATCCTCTATGGAGGAAAATGACATCAGACTAAAACCTAAGCTTTCCAATGCATCTTACAATTTCAGTTTATAGCCCCGATAAGATGACCGTGTTATGGGAAGTTGTTCATTTTAAGGGGATTCTTTCCCAAACTAGCCGACCATCATTTTGTGCAGATAAATCCAAAAATTTCACTGCAATATTACATCACCTCATTATTGCAACCCTAGTATTTGCTAATGATGTGTTTATTCGTAGTCATTCTTATGAGGATTTACAAAGACAATAATCATTCTTCTGAGGGTCTACAAAGATAGCTGAATGCTCCGATTCTAGTCTGTGAACTTCAATAACTAGTGAGTATCCTTAAAGAAGCTTAGGTTATAATTTTCGATAAGTCCAAAAGTGCTCTCTCCAAGTTCAACCTTAGCTTAGCTTAGGGCTCATCCTGCACACTGTTTTGCTTCACCATGTCAGAAGAATCCTTTCTTGGCCTTTTTTGCTTGCTTTTCAACCCATTCTCTTTTATTTATTGTTCAGATCTCTGTGTGTATACTGATTTCCATGTAATGGCAGGTCGGACCCACTACACTATAAGGCTCTTTTTACTAACATACCACAAAAAAAGGGAAAAAAGCATAACACTGCCAATATAACTTTTTGGATGTTAAATCAGTGATCAGACGATTGTGCCCACCTTAGATCTAAGATTCCAAAGTGATTTGATTTTAACTTGTAGCTGAACCCACCTTAGTTCCATCATGATTTGATTTTAAAATTGACTTAGGAACTCATGCTTATCAGGACACTAAAGTTCAAAGCTCAGCTTGTAATGTTCTGAGCCAAAACAATAATGCAAATCCAATTCTTAACCTTCCACAAACACATTTATTTGGATAAAAACAATATCAAACAGATCTTAGACAGCTCAGACTTACTTTACTGTTTATACATCAGCAATATCATTACATTCCATACAGCAATGACATACATAACTCTCAAATTTCTTATTATAAGGAACAGCAAATAACAGATACAATTCCTGATCTCTTTCTTGTTACATCAATGATTGGATTACATTCAAATAGTTTTGCAATATCAGCAATTCATACCAACAACAATAACAAATTGGATCATTACAATGCAGCTGGAATCTGCGCCCAATGAAGCTCAATCATGAACTCTATGAGATTGCCCTCCGAAATCACTAGGGTTTTTATCCTAGGATTCCTGCGATTGAGTGTAGACGATGATCCCCAATGAAAACATTTACTCTTTTATATCCTTCACAAACAAAACAGGTTGGCCACCAATCAGACCTGCAACTTCAAATTTGAACAATGATCATGGGCAGGAAAGATTTAACTTTGAAAGTTATGGCGCCAAAAACAAACCACTGGAAACAATACAACATGTGCTGGGAAGTTAGGAGGGAAATGGGAACACGGGAGGATATATTGAGGATTGGGGATTGGCCATACAACTAGCCACATACTACAGGTCAGGGTGTGGGAAGTCGAGCAACCGCATGCTAGTAAGGGCAAGTCTGAAACTCTGACAAGAAGAAGGGGGGAGCGGAGTCGGAAGAAAAGGCATACTCAGGAAGGGAAAACACACAACAGATGGAAACAAGGAAGATAGAAGCACAAACCTAATATGTACAGACTTAGATTGACTGGGAAGCAGGACATGACTCAGCTGCTGAGAAACTCTCCAATAGAGGGTATGCATTAGCGTTGGAAGCCAGGCATTCCTGGTAACCCAAGGATTACAACAGATTGTACATTGCATAACTCCAGCCCTGGAAAGGGTAAAAGCCCAATAGTCTCACTTCTATGTTTTCAGCAAGAGAGGTTCTCATTGTACAAACTACCATGCATGGAATAAGCTCTGAAAATTGGGAGGTTCAAAACAATAATTAAATGCCTGTTTTGTCAGCTCAGTGACTTTGAGATGCTAATTGGCAAGTCGAATTAATGAACCTAAACAGGCTTCACATGATTATTCTAGCTTAGGCCCAATGTCAATAGCAATGTATCTAAATATGCTTGAATTGCATACTTAAGATTTGTAAACATGGCCCACACTGCTTGAATGTACTTCATAATCATTATACTACAACCATGCGTTCCATATCTTTGGACCACCTTATTGGGGTGCAGGAGATTTCTGCCTGGGTTACGCTGTTACTAGTGTGCCCATTAGAATAACAACAGAACCCTTTAGAACATAATCTTTCAATTATAACTTTCTCTAGTTCTGCAGGTCATCAACTCTTAAGACACTCAAAATATTTCAGAGGATAACTATCATTTTGCAAAGCAGACGCTTCTCAAAACAAATGTTATAATAAGCTAACTGCACTGCAGAATATGATATTTAACTAGGCTTCCAGAATTGCGATGGGCAGATTTGGACAAAAAAAAATTGAACTAAAAAACGTAAGTATTAAGAAAACACCATAAGTGGATTTATCAAGGCCATTTATGTAAATACGCAAAAGACAATACTTACCAATGCATTGAAAAGAGTAGATTTTCCCACATTGGGCAGGCCAACAATTCCAGTTCTTAGGCTCATACTCACTCGGGACGATGACGAAGAATATTTTCTGCTCCATTCCTTCCTGGGAACTATCATGGTTGCTGAGAATGAAACTGGTTTGGTATTTTTATTATTAAAGTCAAATGGTTTGGCAAAAAAATTGCTCCAATGAGCTTGTGTGAAGCTCAGTGGCTTTTGGGTTGGTTTGAAATATGCACAGGAGCTCGTGGGAGGCACCAACATTGGCAAAATTGTTTTGGGGAGCTGAAAATGAACCCGACAGCCCGCAATCCCTTTCATTTTTAGCAGTTATTTTCTCCAAAGGTTTTGATTTGTCTGGTCCGTTTTTATTGAAGATAGTGCACAACCATAAGTATGAATTCAGAAGAGTATGGCCACCATGAATTTGAAGTATTCGAACAAATGGAAAACTATCGTGGAACAATACATATCACTTTGTGAAGTATTCTTGCACAAACGAGGTGATACCATATACACAAGTTTAATTCATGTTCTTGTACTCTTCCAGATCTTTAGTTTGTTGATGTATTGCAACATTATCCTTGTTGCTCTCTCTGTCCATTCTTGCATTTTGTTATACCTTGTTGGCACATTAAGGGTTTCATATCCCCTCGCTTTTTACACAAATGCATAGTAGGGTGTTGATCCTTGTAGACCTAGGGTTTAAACACTATTTATTGTTAAATCTTAGACATATATAGGATTAAGTGCACCCATAGATTATCATTCTTGATTATTTTGGTTGAGGTTTAAATATAAAACTAGGGGCTTGACTATTGGTGGCAATTTTTCAAATATTTTCAACCTTCCTCATTATCTTATAATATGTTTTTTTGTTGCTTCATGGTTATATGAAGGTTGTGTATCTCTCTTTTTTTCTTGTTATTTTCTATTTTATTTAGATTTGATACAATAGATTAGTTTTCTACATTTCTATGTATATTAGTATACTTCCAATGTCTTGTATTTATTGTTTGTGGGTGATTCCAATTCTATTTAGAAATTTTTATTTTTTCCTTATCTTATGACAACAAGATGAAAGTTGGGATACAATGCATATACAAGACTATAACATGAATATGTTAAGATCCACACCAATGAACTTCTCAAGTTCCTTTCAAGGTCATCCATTGCTTAGTGTTTACTATTATGATATTCATATTCATTTTATATATTTTTATTTTCTATTATTCTAGTTTTCATTTGCAATTCTATATTCTTGCTTAAACAACATAGTTTAAATAAGCATGAATATTTTAGATAAGGATAAAGTAGCTTATTATTTGTTATCATAAAGTAATAAAATATAGAAGAAAATATTTTAGTTTATTAGCCTTAACTTGTAAAGTAGATTAGTTGATACCTTAGTCAAACTTAGGTCAATCAACTTTTAATCTTTCAAGGGGAGAGCTTGAGAGTTATATTTTCTTACTATGGTATTTATAGTCAAAGATGCTTGTTCGAGGAGTTACATTCTAAATTGGAGGCCACTCTCTTGTAATGGACCATGAAAATTCTCACTGTGGTATTTTGGAACCCTTTTTGATCCATGGTATTATCTTATGATAGTTTTTTGAGTCTTCTTTAGTCTATATATTGAGGGCTTGAGATGGAGATATTATACATTATTTCTTCTAAGATTATGCTAAAAAAAATCCTCTAGGATTGAATAGTGTTGATCTAATTGAAGCACACTATCTCTATGAATGTATTGTAACATTGTTGTTAAATAATACATTAGGTGTGTGCTTTTAAGGTTGGGTTTTTTTAAAGGGTTTTCCAAGGTATATCTATGTCACTCTTTTCTATGGTTGTCTATTCTTGTTCTTTAATTGTTACTCTTTTCAAAATGTTGCTTTACATATTAAAATGTTACTTAATTTTCTTAGTTTAGATAATTATATTTTTCTACTCATTAGGTTAATGTAGAAAGTATTTGCATATCTACTATATAATATTTGTCTTGAGTTTAGATGCTAGTATTTTGTGGGTATATTTTCCTAACACGTCTTCAACTTGCATTACTCAATTGTGTTTTTCGGGTGAGGGAAATTAGCCATTTTATTTTATATTTGACATTATATTCTTGAAGATGTCCTATTTGACTTATTGACTAAGCTAGAGGAAATATATACATGTCATGTTTCTATTATTAAAGATGTATAGAGTTAGGGTTTATTCATTTAACCTTGGGAATAGGTTAAACTTAGGGGTTTCTATTATTAGAATTCATTCTACACTTTGTATATGGAGAAGAGAGAGCTTATGAAGAGGAAATAAAACCCATAGAGAGTTGTGGAAATTTTATGAAAAAAATTTATACTTGAGGAAGGATATTTTAACTTGGCAAATGATTGCAAGACATTGGGAAAAGAAAGGAGAGTGTTTGGCAAAGATTGATAAATCTTAAAAATCATTTTTAAGCAAGATCTATGAGATTAGAGGTATTCATTTTTTAGTTATATTTTTCCTTCTCATTGTTTTGTGTTTTAAAATGATGTTCAATAATGTGTTTGAAATTATTTTTTATTATTATTTCCATTTTGTGTTAAAGAAATATTAAATGTTCATTAATGAAGTTCCTATAAACTCTTATTAGTAAAATAAGAATGAGATTTATTATTGCAGGTTTATTAAAAATTGAGAATGGGAAGATTAAATATTTGTATGAGAATGTTGCATAAATGTTTATGCATTCTTTGTGAGTTGTATTTTTGGTTTGGGATTTTTAGCATGTTTTAGGATTGAGAGGTTTGTAGAAGGATTAAAGTGTCCCCTTAAGCTCAAGAGTGATCTCCATGTGGTATGTGAGGAGAGATAAGGATTGATGGTGGTTTATTCAATTTTGAAAAAGGGATATTATATTTTGTCATATTCATGATTTTAATGGCATCCATTAATTTGTCAAAAGCTATTTTTAAGATTCATTTTGTATCTCCATAAAATAATAATTGGATTTGGAGGTACATAATAAAAGACACATCAATGTATCTGTGTGGTCCTTTCATTCTTCTCTTTCAGATCTTGAGAAATTCCTATTGTGTCAAGTACACCTTTGTTTATGAGTGTATTTGCATGTTACCAAAATATGTGTATTATATGTGTTATGCTCTTATCCTTGTCATCCTCCTCCTAAGTGGTTTGGTGTGGTCCTTTAGGTTACCACATGGTTATGTGGTATACCTACCTATGATTGGTTTAGATCTTAAAAAGCTTGAAACTTGGAGCCTTGAAGAGTTATCAAATTTTATTTTATTATTTCTAATTATTTTTGAAAATGTGTTACAAGTGTAAATCAAGGGGTATATTCCTTAAAGTGTATTTAGAAGCTATTGAAAAATATCAAGACATGTCTTCTATTGATTCATGGGAATATTTGTAAACTATTTTTTGGAGAACTTGCATAATGAATTTGCTAAATTCATTGAGTAAAAATGATGATTTTTTGTATTTAATTCATAATTTTTTTTCATAATTTTAGAGTTCAAATGTGTGTTGGGGTAGATTATTGACTTATGAAACTATGTATGAGTTTTAAACATTTTCAAATCAAAAGTTACGGAAAAAATAGAT
This sequence comes from Sequoia sempervirens, assembly GCA_007258455.2. Lineage (NCBI taxonomy): Eukaryota > Viridiplantae > Streptophyta > Pinopsida > Cupressales > Cupressaceae > Sequoia > Sequoia sempervirens. The sequence goes on from VDFB02019721.1 coordinate 135,895, forward strand.
CTATTTAAGCCTTCATTTTAATAAAATTCTCTATATGTTGTCAAAAAATGAGATATATATTGTATTAATATATTTTACTATTATAATAATATATAGAAGTGAATTGCATATTATAATGGTTTATTAAAAAAAAATCCTTTCATTTTAGTCAAAATTGCACATTTCACACATTTATTATCTTGTGATAGTTTGGTTTGTTGGTTCACCTGTACTTCATTCACTAGTTTACCAATATTGTTTATCATGTTTAATGGTGATATAGAGGTGAAAAATATTTGTTTGTCATATAATTCTTGGGTTTTATTTGGACAAACATTTTTTATTAAAGTGGTGATCAACTTCCTATAGGATATAATAAATAACATAAATTATTTCTTTCTCCACTAATTGAAAAACAAAATTTATCCCTTCAATATTTATGATGTTTTGTCTATACTTTGGAGTGTTGAAAATTTAGTATAATTACATTTTTAATATATTTAAAAATGGTTATATTTATTATAATTTATCACACTCCTTGGTGAGTATGTGTTAGAATGATGAATTATTGATTTGATTCTTGTATTGATATTGGCTTTTACTTTTGGAAGTAATTGGGAAACCATGTAAAATTAATCCCTTAGTCCATTTATCTTTCATACTTATGTTTCACTTATAAATTGAAATAATGGGCATTTAGGAGAATAATGAATACTTTACATATCTTTCCTTTCATATTTATGTTGTTACTCTGAAAGAAAAAATGATCCATGTAATAAAGTGATAGAGGTTATCCTTATTCATTTACATCTATGCTTGTGTAATGGGAATTGGATTATTAATATTGGTTTAATTCATGGGAATTGGATTATTAATATTGGTTTAGTTCATGTTCTAGGTGAGTGCAAGATCATTATGGGTTAAATAGTGGTAATAGAGGTAAAAAATGTGTTTTTATTAAGTCAAAATTTGAGTTTTTGTTTGGGTCGAGTGAAAAGTGAGTTTTTCTTTGCTAAAAATTAAAGCAAAATGGATATTCATTTAAAACAATTATTCATTTTGTAAGTCATAATGTTGTATAGAATAAATATTTGTTTTGTAAAGTATTTACACTTTACCAAATGGATATCTATTTTTTAAAAGCTTAAAAGAAAAAAAAACATGTTCTCCTCTATCAAAATGACCTACAACATAGGAGAATAACATGACAAAACAGATATCCAAAGTAGAGAAACCGATATTCATTTTGGGAATTTAGTTTTTAAGGTTTAAAATTGGCCATAGTCTAGAGGTAAGTTGATTTTCTTCCATTTTTTGAGTTTTCTTCACTTTTTTTAGTTTTATGTAAATTTATTCAAAAAATTTAGTATGATTTAGGTTTTCATTTTTTAAATTTTAGGAATTAGTTAAAAATTGTTAATTTTTAAGTTTTGAATTGCAATTAGGTATAAATGGCAGAGGAAAGTGAAAACCCAAACCCTTCCCCACCAAACCCTCTTTCAATTCAAGAATAAATTGGCATAAATATTACTAAATTAAATAGCATTATAGAAATATATCATCAACACCCTCAACTATCTCCAATGACAACCACCTTAGAGGGAATTGTTTCCCATTTTAGAACCCTCACAAGCCAACATGAGTCATTCCATGAATAGCGAGTATCCAAGAGTCAAAAACACTCTACTAGGTTGTCATATGATCAAGTGAAAGAATTATACATAACCAAATCCACTTTAGCAAATCAATTTGTCAATCCCAAAATTGGATTACATGTTGATGTACATAAGCCCAATTTTTTAATAAAATGGTGTACACATGAGGGTGTAACAATAAATTTTTGGGATAGTTGGTGGATGGATTTTGATAAACCACCCAACAACAATCTTGATGTCCCTCTATATTTCATATGAAAACTATATGTAGAGTGTTTTATGTCATCGTGTCAACCATTTTGACTTTAGAGATTTCCAAGGAGTAGGTATAGGAATGCCTCAAAATAGACCTAGGGCAATGTGACAAATACAAGGTCTATTTATTCACCCTCATCCTATTCCTTCTCCACCTCCAATAGCACACCCAGTTGTTATTACAGATGCAATAAATCAAAGCCTCTATACCATACACTCTTTTGTATGGTCATTTGATTACACAAAATTCTCAATTTGCATAGTCATATATGATATTGATGTTCCTAGAAGATCGACTAATATTGGTGGACCTATCTTGTCTACACATATTTGTGTGCCTCATTATTGCACTATATGCAATAATTTGTGTTTAGTTCCTCTTAGAGAGACTAGCGAGCCACCCCTAAACATATTTGAATATGATATACCTCATATGACACTTTCACGAGATGAGACAACAAGGTCTAGAACACAAGTGGAGGAAATAGAAGCAAGAACACAAGAAGGGCCACTAGGGGTTAGAGAAGAGGAGCAAGGTCAATATTTCTTATAGGTAAAACTTAGAGTTATTTCATAGTTTATTTTATTTGAAATGAATATAAAAATATTTTTACTAATGTATATAAGTGGGATAACAGTTGATGATAGAGGAGGAGCTTCAAGAAGTACACCATGGTACTCTTTCGACCATTGAATTTGGTCTATAATTGATGATATAATTTTTTCTACATCTCTAACTTTTAATTGTATACATTTCATTTTTTGTGAGTAATTATATGTTAATTTATATCTTGATCTTATTTTACTTTTGTAATCTACTCCAAATGTGAATGAGGTGGCACCTTTACTAGTATGTTATAGTAGAACACTTGATCATCCTAAGGGACCATCATTTAGTGAACAACTCTCAGAGCAACCACAAAGAGTCGACGTAATTGAACTAAATTTTAATTGAATCAATAGTTTAGAGAGTTTATTGTAGTGATTCAGATGTTAATTTTAAATTTATGATGATTATATCTATACAAATAGTCTTACATTCTTGCCATTTTTTATACAAGAAATTGTAGTTGGTTCATCCATGATGAGTCCTTCATAGACAATGGTAGAAGCCTCATCAATGGTGTGTGTTTTTTTTAGTAGATAAGTTTATGTTTAGTAGTCTAGATGTTTTAATTTATGCATATAACCTCTTTTTATTGTACATCTTTCCCTCTTTGTCAACAATTATATATTAATTAATATCAATTTTATTTTACCCAGTCTATTCCAAAATTCAGTGGTGTGGCTCTTCTACCATTACACTTTTCTAGGAATCTTGATCATCCTAAGAGACCCTCATTTGTAGAATTTCTCCCCAAAAAAAATCAAAGAGTTGAGGTTTATCAATAATTGAATTTTACTTTAATTGATAGTTTAGAGAAATTTTAGTTCACTATAGTGACTTAGATGTTAATTTGAATTTTCTAAATTATAGTAGATAAGTTTATATTTAGTGGTCTAATTTATTTATCATTGAGTTAATTAATCAAATTTGTAGTTTGATTTGTTATTGTGCAGTCAAATTTTTATTTATTAAGTGGTATGAAGAGGCTATATTTTAATGATCCACCACATGTTTAGGATTCTCCTAAGACATAGGGTCAATTGGACAATAACTATTTGGTACATAGTTATTTGACATGTACATTGTATATAGATATTGAGATGGAATATGCCACATTTTGTTAAAAAAGTTTTGAGTTGGCATATATGCCAAATTTTTATGTGTACACAATTATTCTACACTTTTAAATATAAAAATTGATATACAATATAATTTGTTCCTTGTGTGCATTTTTTCCTACTTTAACACTTTAAAGTTGAATGTATAATCACATTAGAATGGTTGAGTTATGAACAATAACATGTTATAGATTGATTTCTTGTAATCTTGCTTGACATGATAGTAGTCATAGTTAGATATATAGTTGTCTTATAATTACATGTGACCACTTATCTATTAAAATACCCTAATTAGTAGGAATTAATAAAAAATAAGTATGATGACAATAATATGAAGTATATATTTATCATTTAATTTTAATTCATGCTAAATTATGACATATTTGTTCAATATTTTTATAAATTATACCAACATGTTATGGCAATGTTAAGGCATTGAGAGATCAATTTGGAATCATAAATGTTATACCAAAATATTATATCAAATGTTATGACAATTTTAGGGCATTGAGAGATCAATTTGGAATCATAAATGCTATATCAAATATTACCAAGAGTGTTAGTTTGATGTAGTGTTTGGGTATCAAGTGACCAACTCCACAAATTTTATGTGTCATGGTATAAAATTTATTACACCTACTTGAAGTTTTTTTGAAGCAATGGAAAGCTATCAAATGTTGCAAAAAAAACATCAAGTTGGTGGTGTTAGGGCATCCATTGAGCAATTTAGAAAACCACATTTCATGTTATGAAACTAATCATCCACACCTACTATAAGAGGTCTCATTCATCCACATGTGGCTTCTATTCCTTCTAGGATACATTAAATAGATTATTTCTCTTAAAAGACATGGGATAGAAAATGTTTCATTTGGAAGTAGCTTCTAAAGGAATAAAATGTGAAGGAATTAGCCATTTGGAAGTACCCACTTAAAGGACAAGCCAAGACCTAATCTTGTGGAAGGTCAACTTAGGATGATGGACCAAATATGATAATCAAGTAGTGGATAATAGCATGATCCAATGCATAAGAGAAGACAATAGCTTTTTCTTCTTTAGCATCTATGAAGCCAAGGTTGTTTCCTAAAATTAATCACATGATAATTAAACATAAATAACAAAATATTATTTACCTTAGACCTAATTTGGATGCCTTGTTGCACTAGGAGACACATAAGACTATCGCTAAGCCTAATTGTATAATATATAGTGAGGCAAAAAAAAACCTATTAGATATGACATATAAGACTAGTTTCCTTGGTGTAGACCATGTGGAAGTTGACATCTACAGTAGGGTATGAATTCTATTACATCTTTGGTTTGAGTTTTGTGAGGCTAACTTTTATTGAGGATCTAGATGTTTTGTTTAATGTTGTATAACTCTACCCTATCTATCTCATTTTTCTTGTTAGAAGAGAAGCCGCAATCTTGACATGCAAATCCACTTGCACAGAGGAAAATATAATAGAGATCATTAATAAACACGATTCAAGGACATAGTAATGTCTAAAATGAGAGTTTCCATGAGTTTAGGGCTATCATAATCCACATAAAAATCCACTATCTTTCTAGGATAGTCATAATAGCCCACAAGATCATCAAATCCCATGAATACATGCTAGAAAAATGAAATATTTTGGATGCATAGGGTAGTACATGCCAATATCTAGATATAGGGTTTCATTATATCAATAAAAATGAGAAAAATAAGGGAAATATGACTATTGTAAAGCCATAAAGAGGGTTTTTATAATAGAAATAAATAGGATAGCCCTAGGGTGGCCATGAAAAAATAAGAATATAGATGTTTTGAGGGATTAAGTAAGATAACCTACATATCATAATGTTGTCCAAGCATAATAGGATGGTAATAATGGAGAACCAAAGAGAAAAAATGAGTGTTGAAACAAAAGTTGCTAAATTGTAAAATTATCAGTAGATTTGACAAAATAACTATGCCAACATGTCTGGGAGTGTGGGAAAATGGTATTGGAGGCATTTTTTCATTCCTTGGGTCATCCAATCATTCTGGGCTACACTATTCTAGAAAAGTCTTTTATGAGACCTAAGTGTTAAAAATTGCCAAAATATGATGAAATTATTCTCAGAATCCCTGACACCTATGAATTTTTTCTTTGAACTTAAAAGTGGATATGGGGCATCTCCATTTTAACCTCTCTTGGTTCTACTCAAATCTACACCATTTGATCATGCCAACAATGAATGCATTCTTGCAAAAAGTGTTAGTTGAGAGCAATGCAAATATGGCAAGAAGCCTATTTTTTGTTTCGTGTGTGTTGGGATAAAACCAACTCTACCAAAATGTCTGAGTGGGTGGGTGAATGCTAGTGGAGGTGTCTTTTTATTCTCTGGATCACTCAATCATTCTAGGCTACACTATTATGATAAAATCTCTTATGAGACCTAAGTGCAAAAAACTTCCAAACTATGATAGACCGGTTCTCAAAATTCATGGAACCTACACATGCTCCATCTGAACCTACAAGTGGATATGGGGTCCCTCCAAGTTAACCTCTCTCATTTTTATTTAACTCTAAACTATTTGAGCATGCCAACAATGAATGCATTCTTGCAAAAAGTGTCAACTGAGAGCAATGCAAATATGTCAATAAGCCCATTTTTTGTTTCATGCATCCTGAGAAAAATGACTATTCCAACACATCTAGGTGGGTGGGTTAATGCTAGTTAAGGAATCTATTCATTCCCCAAATCACCCAATTTTTCTAGGCTACACTATTCCGACGAATTCTCTTATGAGACCTAAGTGCAAAAAATAGTCAAACTATGATGGACTATTTCTTAGAATTTGTGGTGCACCTATGAATGTTCTTTCTAAACCTAAAAGAGGATATTGCATCCCTCCATGTTAATCTCTCTCATTTTTTGTCAACTTTACATTGTTTGAGCATGCTAGCAATGAATGCATTCTTCCAAAAAGTGTTGGTTGAGAGTAGTGTAAATATGGCAAGAAGCCTATTTTTTGTTTCGTTCATCTTAGGGAAAAAATGACTATGCCAACATATATAAGTGGGTGGGTGAAGCACCATGAGACCACATTTCTTTGAGGCATTTTTTCAAACAACTCATTGCCTTGTCTATGCTACCACATTTTCCATACATGTTTACCAAAGCATTTTATCAAACAATTCTCCCAAAAAAATTCAAATAGTTCACTGCCTTGTCTATGCTACCACATTTTTCATACATATCTACCAAAGTACTCAAAATTTTGTTGACTATCTCATACATTATAAGCCATCACCTACATCACTATTCTAGTTTTTGTAATTGAATAATGTTTTATTTTTCAGATGATGCAAGCGAAGACACCTCTTGATGTTCATATGGTAATGGATCATTGTGTGTCTTCCACAATTGATAGCTCCATTCCTTTCATGGGGGTATGAGAAAGATTAGTAAATTTAAAATTAAATTTGTTATTAAAGTTTTTTATTATTGAAAAATCAAATTATTATTGATTTAAATTTTAATTTCTATCTTGATGGTTTCTATAGGACATTATAACGCCGCAGCCTGATCCTGCTACTATGGAAAATGAGGAGAGAGATCATCTAGCAATAATAAGTGATTATTTTGTTAAATATTTTAGTTTTTATAATGTAATTTCTATATATTAATGTCTATAGTTTTTATTGTAATAGCTAAAGCTCCATGATGAACTAAATAGGAGGAGCAACCCTCAAGTTCAAAGTAAACCACTCTCATATGCATCCCCATCCCCTCAAAGATCAAAGGCCACTTGTGATCCATTTTCTTTGCCCATAGGGAAATGAATTTTTATTGGGTTCCTTTGTTGTATACCTATATGGAATTTGTGGACATATATTTTGTATTGCATATAGTTGACACTATATGCCTATATGGCATTCGTGTAAGCCTATATGGCTATTTTGTATATATGTTATACTTATATCAATAAATATTGATGTATTCCTATAAGGCTATTTGGTTAATACACATCTTTTTTTTGCATTATAAATCCACGCTTTAATGGATATTTGTAGATGGTTTACTTCAAATATCTAAAGTCCAATTGTATTACATGCACTCTTCCTTTATATAATTGTAAATATATAAAGTTTGAACATTATTCTCCTCTAAGATTATTGAACATTAAATGAATCATATGAATATAATAATACATGATGCAAATCTAACACCTAGGTCTCTCTACCACTACACATCTGAGCCCATACTCTATAGGATCATTGTAGCATGGTAACAAAATTCATGTAATAATACAATGCACTTTGAAGTATACAACTAAAAATGAGCAAGACATTATTACATGTGACCTCATACCTCTAGAATTTTGTCATATAATTCTTGGAAGACATCTACCATTCCATGTGTATGCTTCATGCTACCATTCCACATGTATGCTTCATGCTTCTTTTTTATACTTCACATGTTCAGGTGTATGATTCATGCTTCCTATGTATACTTCATGTTTTCACGTGTATGCTTCATGCTTCCTGTGTATACTTCATTTATTACGTGTATTCATGTGTATGCATCATACTTCATGTATTACATATATCTATTTGTTTGCTTCATGACCGGATGCATCTTCAACAAAATTACTCCATGTGTATTAAAAATGTTGTTTGTTGAAATGCTTTCTAGGTTGATAAGCACTAACATAAAAGGGAGAGTAATTTATCATTGAGAAATACATCCATAACATCCTTGAAGAATAAAATTAATAATACAACCTTAGGCAATATTCCAATTAAATTAATTTAGGTTCTCACGAATAGTGATGATATGATTTAGGTTGTGACATTTCAAAGGTGAAAAGTTGTGACCCTTCGAATAGGAAATATTATGACCCTTTTATAATGAAGTGTGGTCACCATTCCTAGCATAGATGTTCCCAATTTGACGTGTTGGCACTAATGGCTTGGCCCCACAAAGAACAAAACAAAAAGTAGCCTACCTTGCAACTTTACACTACATGCATTTGATGATTTTTAGAGCATCAAAAAAACTTTCATCATAGGAAAATGCCTCAAAGATATAAAAAAAAAAGAGAGGTTATTATAGAGAGGCCCTACATAATCCCAAAGCATCAAACAATTTTTTTTTAAGTGACACGGTTTCTTAGTAACAACTCATCAAAGATTGTTGCCTTTTTGCACTTTAAACTCTTTAAAGGATATCATTGATACAACGTAGCTTAGACTGTTTTGGCATGTTTGGGTGTGAAACAGGACCATGCCTAGCCTAAACATACCCATCCAGACATGTTGGAATTATCGATTTGGTCGCACGAGGAGCAGAACAAAAATTACACCCCTTTGCAAGTTTACACTGCATGCATCTAACCTGTTTTCCATCAAATAAAAACTGGACATCACAGGAAAATGCCTCATAGATATCAAAAATTGAGAGAGGTTATTATAGAGGGGCCCTACTTGATCTCATAATCTCAGATGGAATGTTTCTAAATGACACAGTATCTGAGTAATAACTCATCAAATATTTATTTTTTGCACTTTGGACTCTTAAGGAATATTGTTGGTACAATGTAGCTCAGACTGTTTCAGCATGTTTGGGTGCAAAAGGACCATGCCTAGCCTAAATGTACCCATTTGGATGTGTTGGAACTGTTAGTTTGGTTGCATGAGGAGAAGAATGAAAGTTGCACCCCTTTGCAACTTCACACTGCATGCATTCAACACTTTTTCCATCAACTAAAAACTAGACACCACGAGCGAACGCCTCAGAGATATCAAAAACTAAGAGAGATTGTTGTAGAGGGGCCCTACATGATCTTGTAGCCTCATAAGGGTTATTTCTAATTGACATAGTTTTCAAGTAATATATCTTCAAATATTTTTTCCTTTTTGCACTTTGGACTCTTAGGGGATATTGTCGGTACAATGTAGCTCAAACTATTTCAACATGTTTGGGTGTGAAACATGACCATTCCTAGCATAAAACCACCAATTTGGATGTTTTGGAATCATCAATTTGGTCACATGAGGAGCAGAACAAAATTTACACCCCTTTGCAACTTTACATTGCATGCATCAGACCCTTTTTCCATCAATGGAAAACTCGACACCACAGACAAATGCCTCATAGACATAAAAAATATAGAGAGGTTATTGTAGAGAGGTCCTACATGATCCTGTAGTCTCAAAAAAAATATTTCTAAGTGACACAATTTCTGAGTAACAACTCGTCAAAGATTTTTGCCTTTTTGCACTTTGGACTCTTAAGGGATATTGTTAGTACAATGTAGCTCAAACTATTTTGGCATGTTGGTGCAAAACAAGACCATGCCTAATCTAAATGTATCCATCCAGATGTGTTGGAACTATTGGTTTGGTCACATGAGGAGAAGAACAAAATTTACACCCCTTTGCAACTTTACACTGCATGCATTTGACACTTTTTCCATTAACTAAAAATTGGACACCACGAGCAAACGCCTTAGATATATAAAAAATTGAGAGAGGTTATTGTAGAGTGTCCCTACATGATCTCGTAGCTTCATAGGAAATGTTTTAAGTGACACAGTTTTTGAGTAACAACTCATCAAAGATTGTTGCCTTTTTGCACTTTAAAATCTTAAGGGATACCATCATTACAATGTAGCTCAGACTGTTTCAGCATGTTTGGGTGCGAAACAGGACAATGCCTAGCCTAAACATGGCTCTAGGAAAATTCACCGCTAGCAATTCACCGATAGAAAATTCACCATCAACAATTCACCACGGGAAAATTCATCGCCACCAGCAATTCATTACCATGGAAAATTAACCACAAAAATTCATGCATATAATTTTTCTCATGGTGAATTTTCGTGTGGTGAATTGTTGGCAGTGAATTTTCCGTCGATGAATTACTGGTGGTGAATTTTTTGTATGCCCCTAAACATACCCATCCAGACGTGTTGGAACTATCAGTTTGGTTGCATGATGAATAAAGAAGAATCTACACACACACCTTCCTCAACTTCTCAAGAGCAAGAATAATCTCTTCATTGAATACATTATCTATCTCATTCATTTTGGCCTGCTTCTTTTTCAAGTGTTTTTAGAGAAAACTAACTTGCTTTTCATTAACGATAAAATCTTCTTCTTATCTTTTAATTTATTTTCTAAGTGGTTAATTTTAGTCTTCAATTGTTTTGATTCAATTTCAACACTTCCAACTATTACTTTTGCATCTACAACTTGACCATCCACACATTTTTCCTCATCTCTACTGCTATTACTTGTTAACACCCCCCATTATTCCTTGTCATGATATTCTAACTTATTTTTCATATCTTTTACTTTGAGATTTAGATCAGTTGCTCTGTCATCAACACTTAGGAAAAAAACATCCCTTTGTTTGATAGAGTTTTCAATGTCTTGAATACTCCCATGTGTCCATCACACTGATTCTCTACATTTGATATTGCTTCTTCATTATCATCTGTTTCCAATTGTATTTGCTCCATGGAAGTCTTAAGTTCAAGAACCATTGACTACATTTGTTCAAATCCACCTATAGCATCATTTCTCACTTTCTTTGCCTGCACAAATTCTTACAAAATACAAAACCTCTTGAGTTTTTCCACTTCTCCATTGCCATTTTCCCATTCCACATACTTCATAGGCATCTTCCTTGAAACTTATCGACAATAGGAAGAATCTCTTCATTCAATGCATTATCTATCTTATTCAATTTGGTCTTCTTCTTTTCAAGTTTTTTTAGAGGAGATTCCTTTTTTATTTCATAGACTCTTGACAAGATTGATTTTGATAAGAAATGATATGGATTATGATTGGGTGATGAGATATGATAAAAGATTATTAAGATTGGATATGATAGAATAGGATATAGATTGGATAGGAAGATAAGGATGGTCAATGATGAATGCAATGGTGATGAAAATGATAAGATGATAAGGGTAGGCTAATGGTCGAAAGGAACAAGGTCTAAGGATGATGGTTGCTATGACTAGCTTATGATAATGGATGAAAATGCTAAGATGAGGGAAAGATAATATATTTTGGATGGATGTGATGGAAATGGTTGATGTTTCAGGTGAAATGATGGTTGAGGAAGGGTATCTCAAGTCTGATCTAGGGCTACAAAGGTTAAGTTTGCAAATTGAGGTCTCTAGATGGTCAAATGGTGAAACCATAAATATGCATATAATTTGCTCAATATTCACTATATATGTGTAAAAATGCAACAGCAAAAAAAAGACACATATGTAAACTTGGAACCAAAACATATGTAAACTTGAAATATAGAAATGAAAGATCTAACTATCATCTACAATACATTAATATCAATAACATGACTTTACAAAATAAATGTGCATACTTACAAATTAATCCAATGAACCATCCAGGTCTGCTCTACTCTTTATTATGTCAAGTATTACCTCATGATCAGACTCACACACCTTCCACAAGGTCTTGTTCAAAGGTCTACCCAAATATTGTATCAAATGAACATTGGATGCCATGACAAGGTTTGAGTAATGAAGAATCTTCTGATGTGTTTCAAATTTCTAACACTCTTATGTGGGTACCTTCTAATCCATGTTCCAGTAACAACCACTGAGCATGTAGGGAATTTGATATTTTCTCCAACTATAACTAGGGCCTCCAATTTATTTTTGGCTTCAACACAACTACACAAGTAATAATCCATTCCCTCTTCATTTTCTTCATCTGCAATAACTGCATAAACATGCTTTACATTGATATGTGCAACAAATTAGATAAAATTAGTCAACATTACAAAAACACTACAAAGTAAGATATCATTAGAAATTTCAAAAACTATGCATTCTACCTGGTTGAACTAGATTTGATATGTGGTCAAAGTCAATTGATGATTCCATCTGTTCCAGTTCTAGTGTCGTCGGGGGTTGATACATGTCAAGTGGGCTAAGATAACTTAACCACCATTTGTCAACCCACTCCTTTGACTCACACTCATTCTAAGCTTGAATTGCATATGAAGAACAAAAGCATTCCATCTTCTATGTATGGATACTCCATGAACCTGCATTTGAGCTTCTAAAAGAGTTTATCTCACTTGATCCTATCAGTGTACAACAATCCTCATATGTTGCAATGTTAGTATCATCTATCAACCAAAAAAATATACAAACTAAAGACTTTCCTTCATTACCTGGACCCATCAAAGCATTACACCACTCGATGATTGATTTTGCATCTGTCAAATTAAATTGTCTTTATACTTTCTCGTGCTATGGCTCTTTTGATACATGCTCCTGCACCATCATGCTCCCCCTTTCCATGTCCAACCTTAAAAAATTTCCACATATTTGAACACCTGTAATATTATGCATCTTGCTCAACCAATAGAACATCTGGGAGTTCTTGAATTGTGATTCATAGTTATCCGACCATATGATATGCTAACTGAATGATATGCCCCTTCTAGCCAAATCATTGTAGAAGACCTAAAAGCAACCTTGCACAAACTCCGTAGAATCCATGCAATCATCACTAATATAAAAATGATACTCCCTTATGATCTTTTTGTCATTCTTTGTACTATCATTTGCATGAATGAATGTGATGTGCACAAATATAAAAACCAATGTGGAGTTGTAATATTGTGATTGCACCTCATGTTGTGGCTATAGATTGTAGTTCTTTGCAAAGTCTACAACTGAAACAATTCTACCAAGTGGAAATGTGTCCTTGCATAAGTGGAATTGCAAGTCCAACCATCAAGCTCTATGGGTATGCCTTGCATACTTGTATAATATACTATCATGAAATGCAGAAATAAACTGATACACTAAAATCTTTTGAATAACTAAATCACGCATTTTTGCTTCTTTACCATCTTTTGTATTGTAGTTCATTGTTTTATACCTGCTAAACTCTACTAGTTCATTTCCAATTGCATGTGTGCTTTCCATATGTTCACATATTGGCATACATTGTAAGCCATCACAATGCTGACATGTGTCATCCAAGCATAATTTCCTATAGAATATTTGACCTTCCTCTTTTCACATAAGATTGTTGATATGAAGTCTCTTGAATATTTTGGTGGGGCAATGTATGCCACAATCCTGCAAAACACTGTTAGTATTCAAATCTAAACATATAGTCCAATAAACATCAAAATGGTTAGAAAATTCAATATGTAATCTACAACAAGTAGTGCATGTGTGATTTATTTTGACATAGAAAGGTTTTATCATTTCAAAATATCTTTGAATTTTTTTAATTTGAGGATACATCTCTAGAAATTTACGAAAAAATTGTGTTTGAGTCGTATCCAAAAAATGCTTTGGATGTGGCTCACGGTTTCAACTACCGATTCTCCTTCTTACCACATCCCTTTAATTCAGAGATACCCTTGTGTAATTCTTCCAAAATTCTTCGATTAGTGATCTTAATGCTTCAACAATTGGTTTATCTTTTCATGGTAGTCTCCCTGTGAATGCCCATAATTCATTGGCATATGTGTCCTTGATTCTTTGGCACCTTCCAATGAATCTTGATAAAATTTTTCTATTAATTCTCAATAGTTGAATCATCTTTCTAATGAGACAAGTTTTCCTTGTTTGATTACTTACTATTGGTGATGTAATGACATGTCACGTGACATTACTATCTTTTGTGCGTAAGGTGTTACCCACACTCTCATATGCACTCATTAGATTCTTGACAATATATTTTTCACTTGAAGCCTTCGATGTTCTCAACCCAAGAATATTCATGATGGACCTATACTTTATACTTCACATCATTTCAACGAATAGTTGACATGTTGCAATCTCATTTAACTTTTCAAAGAACACTCTCCAAATCTAATGAGCATATCTTCTACAAGTGCATTTTGGAATCTTACCTTCCATTGGCTACGAAATATTCTCATAAATATCAATCAAATACTTTGGCTTTCTATGCAAAATTTAGGTGGTGTTCTCAAAGGTGAATTCATCTCAACATTCTAAGAATTTCATCAATATTTAAATGAGATGGGCTAGATGGCATACCTTCGATCAAAGATGGAATAGATGACGTACCTTGAGTTTGAGGTGGGAAAAATGGTGTACCTCCTTCCTCACATTTGAATGATGATGTACTCTCAACTTGAGATGTGGTAGATGGTGTCCCTTCATCTTGACTTGTGGTAGAGGATGTGTCTCCAACTACAGTATTCAAATCTCTCATAGCACAAAGTTTTTACATTCGTTCCCTTTGTGCCACCAATACCATATTTCCTATTGATGGTTGAGGTTCCTCTTCAATTGGCATGTCTTCAACAATCATGTCTAATTTCCTCTTCTCACGAAGTTCCCTCATAACTGTTGATTTCTTTGCATTCTTAGCTTCTTGCTCTTCCTGTGTTGGTTTAATCCTTGATCATTTCCTCGACATGATGAAGATTTTTATTTGTAGCATGATAAAGAGACAAATATTAGTTCCTAAAAACTAAATCCATACAAATAAATGAAATATTTATCATTCAACCCTTCATACAAAATGTACATACAATCATCATGTAGAAGGGTAAATGTCACTCAAACATGATGAATAAACAAGTGCACTAAGAACGCAAGGAAAATGGAAAGCAATTTTTTTTTAAGTATTTCTACCTTGCAAGAATTTATCATGTGACTTTTCTGTAGCCATTTTCTAACATATGACCTACCAATATAATGTCCACAAATAGACATGTATGCAAAATGTGGTAGCATAGACAAAGCTCATGAATTTTTTGATGTAATGCATTAAAGAAATGTGGTCTAATGGAATGCCATGATTGCAAGATAAGTACAAAATGTATTTTTTAAAAGACATTACAAACTTTCAAGAAAATAGAATTGGCTTGAGTATAAATCAAAATTCCACAACTTTTGTCAACATCCTACCTTTGGAACAAGATATGGGCATCAATCAAATCATTGAAAGAAAGGGGGATTTTTGTCAAATGTTATAATTGCAACTCCCTTCACAACAATGTATGAGAAATTTGGAAACATGGGCATGGCATGTGAACTGTTTGACAAAATGCATTAAAGAGATATGTCATGGATTGCAATGATTGCAGGATATGCACAAAATGGATTTGTTGAAAAGGTTTTGGAAACTTACCAACAAATGCAATCAATGGGTGTGAAGCCAAATTCTACAACCTTTGTCAAGATCCTCCCTACCCATGCCAAGAAATTATCTTTGGAATAGGATATGGGCATTCATCAAAGCATTAAGGATAGAGGCATTTTTTAAACATATAGTTATAGCTTACCCTAGTAGATGTGTAAAAAACTGTGGAAGCATAGACAAGATAGATGGATTGTTTGGAAAAATGCCTCAAAGAGATATGGTCTCATGGAGCATAATGATTGTAGAATATACACAAAAAGGATTTGTTAAAAAGATTTAGAATCTTTCAAGCTAATGCAATCGGAAAGTGTAAAGACAAAATCGACAACCTTTAATAGCATCCCCCTGCATTTTCCAAAATGGGCTATTTCAAACAAGGTATAGGCATCCCTCAAAGCATAATGGAAAGGGGATTTTTTTCAAATGTTATAGTTGCAAATTCCCTATTAGACATGTACGCAAAATTTGGAATCATAGACAAGGCACACGAACTATTTGACATATAATTGCTCAAAGAAATGTGATCTAATGGAATACCATGATTTTATAATATGAACAAAATGATTTGGTAGACATGTATGTAAAATGTGGTAGCATAGACAAGGCAATGAGCTGTTTGAAAAAATGCCTCAAGAAATGTGGTCTCATGGTGATGGACCACATTTCTTGAGGCATTTTTTTCTTGAGACCACATTTCTTGAGGCATTTTTTCAAATAGCTCATTGCTTTGTCTATGTGGAAGCATAGACAAGGCACATGAACTATTTGACATATAATTGCTCAAAGAAATGTGGTCTTATAGAATACCATGATTTTATAATATGAACAAAATGATTTGGTAGACATGTATGTAAAATGTGGTAGCATAGACAAGGAAATGATTTGTTTGAAAAAATTCCTCAAAGAAATGTGGTCTCATGGTGATGTCCATCACCATGAGACCACATTTATTTGAGGCATTTTTTCAAACAACTCATTGCCTTGTCTATGTTGTTTGATAAAATTCTTTGGTAGACATGTATGTAAAATGTGGTAGCATAGACAAAGGAAATGAGTTGTTTGAAAAAATTCCTCAAAGAAATGTGGTCTCATGGTGATGTCCACATCACCATGAGACCACATTTCTTTGAGGCATTTTTTCAAACAACTCATTGCCTTGTCTATGTTGTCTAATAAAATGCTTTGGTAGACATGTATGGAAAATTTGGTAGCATGGACAAGGCAATGAGTTGTTTGAAAAAATGCCTCAAAGAAATGTGGTCTAATGGTGAGACCACATTTCTTCAAGGCATTTTTTCAAACAACTCATTGCCTTGTATATGTTGTTTGATAAATGCTTTGGTAGACATGTATGGAAAATTTGGTAGCATAGACAAGGCAATGAGCTGTTTGAAAAAATGCCTCAAATAAATGTGGTCTCATGGTGAATGAGACAACATTTCTTTGAGTCATTTTTTCAAATAGCTCACTACCTTGTCTATGCTTTTGCTTACTATTATGCTTTGATATATTTTTCCATGCATCCATAGTTTGTTTGAAAGCACATGTTTTAAGCTTTTAGCCATAACAACAAGAGGACCTTGGAATGGGGTATGACATCTATTAAAACATAAAAGGGGAGATTTTTATGAGTGTTATGGTTGCAATTGCATTAGTATACACATGGAAAATGTGGATGCATAGAAAAGGCACATGAACTGTTTGACAAAATGCCTCAATGAGATATGTCCTCTTGGACTACAATGATTGTAGGATATGCAAAAAAATGATTTGTTGAAAAGGCTTTAGAAAATTTCAAGCAAATGCAATTTATAGGTGTAAAACCAAATTCCAAAGCATTTTCCAACATCCCCCATGCCTATACCAAAATGGAAGCTTTGGAAAGGGGTATGCACATCCATAAAAAAGGATTGATAGATGATGTATTATATCACATAGTTATAACTACTCTCATAAATGTGTATACAAAATGTGGAAGCATACACAAGGTAGGTCAATTGTTTAATAAAATGCATCAAAGAGATGTGGTCTCATGGACCACAATGATTACAAGATTTTCACAAAGTGGATTTGTTGAAAAATATTTTGAAACTTCCAAGCAAATGTAATTAGCAAGTGTAAAGAATTGTGTAGTTTAAAATGTGCCAAGAGGGGCTAAGTTTATAATGAGAAACAAACAATGATGAACATGGAATATCCATAATAAAAAAATCAAATCATTGTATTAATCATGTATGATAAGGGATGATAAAGAGACATAATAGAATTAAGGAAAATGTAAAGAACATGTGTAAAGACTTGACATACCTAAAAACAAAGATTCGAATGGAGATACTACCTAATTATGTAGTCTTTTTTTCTTCTTGCATCAAACTCCTCAAGAATTTGAGTTATTCACAAACTTGCTTCTTTTTCAATGTTTAATTGTATATCACTCAAATAGAATTACTAACAAAAATACAATTAACCAATGTATAATGCTAAATTCCTACAATTCAATCACAATTAACATTGAAACACTACAAAAATTGAAACTTGAATTGATATATGTCAAATTCAATGTGAAAACTACATTATTTCCTCCTTCCTAAGTTGGCAAACTAGAAAAAGGTGGTGGAAAGATCATGCAAAGGTGGTAGAATGTGTAAAATTTGCATGTGCACTTCCCAACATCATCATTTTTTTTTTGTCGGAACACACACATAACCAAGAGAATAACAAAGCATGTGGGCCTAGATCATGGGTGTCTTGGCTATTTTACCATTTTTAGAGTAAGCTAAAATGTTCTCACATTATAACATGAGTTTGTTTTAGCTTTCTATACAAAACGACCATATTTCAACTTCTTCAAAATGTGCTTGCATTATGAAAAAGTTGATTTCCTAAAGGTTTCCTAACTCATTGTCTCATTACCCACCCCTCTCCCCCTCTATCTCTCTCATACCTATCTTTCCCCCTAAGTATCTCACCCATCTCTCCCTAGGCTATAGCTCTCTCATCTCTATATCTCTCAAATGGATCTCTAGTTATTTTCCTTCCTCTCCACCTCTCCCCCTCCTCCTTACCCATCTTTCCCTCAAGTTGTCAACTTCATTCTCTCATTTTCTTCTATCTCTCCCCTCACCTCTCTATCTCTCACCTCCATCTCCCCCTCACCTCTTTACCTCTCCCCTCTCTAGGTATCTCAATATTTTCTTGTCTACCTCTCCATACCTCCTTATCCATCCAGGTCTCTCACTTAACCGTAAACCCTAAACCCTATCCCTAAACCCTCAACCCTCAACCCTTCAACCTTAAATCCCAAACCCTATCCCTAAACCCTCAACCCTCAACACTATACTTGAAATCCTAATCCATTAAACCTAAACCCTAAAACCTATCCTAAAGCCTCAACCCTAAACCATTAAACCTTAAATCCTAAACCCTATCCCTAAACCCTCAACCCTCCACACTATGCCTTAAACTCTAATACCTCAACCCTTAAACCCTTAAAACCTCAACCCTTAAACCCTAAATCCTTGACCCTTAAACCCTAAAGCCTTAAATCCTCAACCCTTATCCACCCCTCTCCTCCCCTATCTACCTCACCCCCATCTCTCCCCTATCTCTCTCACCTATCTCCCTAGGTTGAAGGTCTCTCACTTGTATATCTCTTAGGGCTCTCTAGATATTTCCCTTCCTCTCCACCTCTCTCTCTCTCCTACTTACCCATCTTTCCCTCAAGTTTTCAACTTCACTCTCTCATTTTATTCTATCTTTTCCCTCACCTCTCTATCTCTCACCTTTGTATCCCCCTCACCTCTCTACCTCTCCCCTCTCTAGGCCTCTCATTCATTCCTTGTATGCCTCTCCATCCCTCCTTATCCATCTAGTTCTCTCACTTAACCCTAAACCCTAAACCCTATCCCTAAAGTCTCAAACCTCAACCCTTAAACCTTAAACCTTAAACCCTATCCCTAAACCCTCAACCCTCAACCCTATACCTTAAACCCTTTCCCTAAAGCCTCAACCCTCAACCCTTAAACTTTAAATCTTAAATCTTATCCCTAAACCATCTACCCTTGACACTATACCTTAAACCCTAATCCCTCAACCCTTAAACCCTTAATACTTCCAACCTTAAACCCTTAAACCCTAAACTCTCAACCCCTAGATACCCTTAAACCTTAAACCCTTAAACCATATATCCTATACACTTAATCTTGGACACTCAGCCTTGAAAATTATACCTCAACCTTCAAACCTCTACCCTATACCCTATACCCTCAACCCTATACTTATGCGCTAAACCCTAAAACCTCATCCATATGCCTTATACCCTCAATCTTAAACCCTAAACCCTATATCTTACACTCAACCTTGAACATTATCCCTCAACTATAAAATCTCAACCCTCAACCCTAATCCATCAACCCTATACCTTAAATCATCAACCCTCAACCCTAATCCTTCAACCCTCAACCCTTAAACTCTCAACCCTTAAACCTTCAACCCTTAAACCCTCTACCTTAAACTCACCTACCCTATACTTTAAAACCTTAACCCTAATACATCAACCCTATACCTTAAACCCTAATCTCTTAATGCTTGATAGTTAAACCCTAATCCCTTAAGCCCTCAACCCTTAAACCCTAAATCCTTGACCCTTTAACCTTAAAGACTTAAACCCTCAACCCTTAAAACATAATCCCTTAACCCTCAAACCTAAAGCCTCAAGCCTCAAACCTTAAACCTTCAACCCTAAACCCTATCCCTAAACCCTCTACCCTTGACATTATGCTTTAAACCCCAACCTCTCAACCCTTAAACCCTCAACCATTGAACCCTTAATCCCTCAGACCTTAAACCCTTAAACCCTAAACTCTCAACCCCTAGATACCCTTAAACCATTAAACCTTAATCCCTTAAACCCTATACCCTATACACTTAACCTTGGACACTCAACCTTGAACATTATACCTTAAACTTCGAACCACTACCCTATACCCTATAACCTCAACTCTATACTTAAGACCTAAACCATCAACCCTCATCCATATGCCTTATAACCTCAACCTTAAACCCTGAACCCTATATATTAGACACTCAATCTTGAACATTATCTCTCAACTATAAACTCTCAACCCTCTACCCTAATCCCTCAATCTTATACCTTAAATCCTCAACCCTCAATCCTCAACCCTCAACCCTCAACCCTCAACCCTAATCCCTCAACCCTATACATTAAACCCTCAACCCTCAAACCTAATCCTTCAACCCTCAACCCTTAAAATATCAACCCTTAAACCCTAATCCCTTAACCCTCAATGCTAAAGCCTCAACCATCAACCCTTAAACCTTAAACCCTAAACCACATCCCTAAACCCTCTAACCTCGACACTATTCCTTAAACCCTAATCCTTCAACCCTTAAACCCCTAATCCCTCAAACCTTAAACCCTTAAACCCTAAACTCTCAACCCCTAGGTACCCTTAAACCCCTAAACCTTAAACCCTTAAACCCTATACCCTATACACTTAACCTTGAACACTCAACCTTGAACATTATCCCTCAACCTTCAAACCTCTACCCTATAACTTATACCCTCAACCCTCATCCATATGCCTTATATTCTCAACCGTAAACCCCGAACCCTATATCTTAGACACTCAACCTTGAACATTATCCCTCAATTGTAAACTCTCAACCCTCTACCCTAATCCCTTAACCCTATACCTTAAATCTTCAACCCTCAACCCTAATCCCTCAACCTTATACATTAAACCCTCAAACCTCAACCCTAATCCTTCAACCCTCAATCCTTAAACTCTCAACCCTTAAACCCTTAACCATTAAACCCTCAACCCTCAACCCCTCTACCATATACATTAAACCCTTAACCCTAATACATCAAACCTATACATTAAACCCTAATCTCTTAACACTCAACCCTTAAACCATAATCCATTAAGCCCTCAACTCTTAAACCCTAAACCCTTGACACTTTAACCTTAAAGCCTTAAATCCTCAACCCTTAAACCCTAATCCCTTAACCCTCAACCCTAAACCCTATCCCTAAAGCCTCAACCCTCAACCCTTAAACCCTATCCCTAAACCCTTCACCCTCAACACTATACCTTAAACCCTAATCCCTCAACCCTTAAACCCTTAATCCCTCAAACCAATTAAACCCTTAAACCCTAAACTCTCAACCCCTAGATACCCTTAACCCCTTAAATATTAAACCCTTAAACCCTATACCCTATACACTTAATCTTGGACACTCAACCTTGAACATTATCCCTCAACCTTCAAACCTCTACCCTATACCCTCAACCCTATACTTATGCCCTAAACCCTCAACCCTCATCCTTATGCCTTATACCCTAAACCTTAAACCCTAAACCCTATATCTTAGACACTCAATCTTGAACATTATCCCTCAAATGTAAACTCTCAATCCTCTACCCTATACCCTCAACCATATACTTAAGCCTTAATCCCTCAATCCTCAACCCTATACCTTAAACCCTGAAACCTACACCCACAAACCCTCATCCCTATACCCTATAACCTCACCCTTATACCCTAAACCCTGAATATTGTGTCTCAAACCTATACTTAAAACCTAAACCATACACTCTCAACCCAAGTCACTATATGCCTTATATACCCTCAATCCATATTGTAAACCCTAAACCCAATATCCTAAACCTTAATCCCTATACCTTAAACACTTAATCTTATACACTCAACAAGTTGAATATTATCTCTCAACTATAACCCTCAACCCTCTACCATCTACCATCTATCGTTTACCCTCAACCTATTACTTAAGCCCTAATCCCTCAACCCTCAACCCTATACCTTAAACTCTAAACCTAAAAACTTGAATCCTCAATCCTAAAAACTATACGGGCTCAGGTCCGTTTATACCCTAAACTCAAAACCCTTACATACATACATCCAAGCATACATACATACATACAAGCATACATACATACATACATATAAACATACATACATACATGTAGACATACATACATATAGGCATACATACATACATACATACATACATACATACATGCATGCATACATACATACATACATACATGCATACATATATACACACATACAAGCATGCATACATACATACAACCATACATACATACATAAACACATACATATATACATACATACATACATACATACATACTGTAGATACGTAAAATGTCTTGATTGATACTATGCATCTAATTTCAATCAACTAACATCGTTTCATCTAAAATCACTTCAAATTGATCAATTAATTGAATAATCAACATTATTTAATTAAAATCAAAAAATTCAACTATTAATCAAATAATTAAATTTATTGATTAATTCACCCTTCTAACTAATTATTCATCTTATTTAATTAAATCAAATCATTTAATTAAATCCTCTCTTAATCCTCTCATTTGATTAAAAATCAATCAAATCAAATGTCACATCTCCTAATTCACTCCAATTAATTAATCCTAAATTAGCTTTCTAATCATAATTAACAATTCCTCCAGCTTTTAACTCCTCAAGAGTTAAATCAACCATGGTCAACTAACCAGGTTGCACATAAAATCAATTTCTTGTAATTATTTAATTCCTCTATTTATCCTCACAAAGGCATATTTTGAGGAATATTCCTCTCAACCACCTCTTAATCAATTTCCCTCCAAAGGATTTCAAAAATCTATCACATCCTCTTACACTTGCATTTAATTCTCTTACAACAATTTCAAATTCTCAACCAACAACATTTACTTCTCCTCCATCCTCTTCCACTCACACATTTCCCAAAATGTGTTTCACCCTCATCCAATAAAATTGTGACACTTGGCACATTCTCATTGGCTCTCAATTTATCCCACATTCATGAAATCCTCTCATTCTTCAACCCTTGGCTTCTATAAATAGAGACATCCTTTTCATAATATGGATCCACAACTTCATGCATTATCACTATAGCCATTTGAGTTCTTAGTTTTCCATCATTTTCAAGTTTTATAGCTAGATTATAGTCAATTTCATCTTTGGATCATCTTCAACTTCATCAAGCTTATCAAGAGATTGGGAAAGGGCTTCTTTCCACATCAAAGGAGCACCACTCCCCCTATGGGATGGAGGTTTAGCTAGTTCAATTCGATTTACATGTTATATTTCATTATTTTCTTGTTATTTTCATATTTTATTTGAATTTAGCTAAATAATCTCATAGGGAGCATTAGATTTTCTTTTCTAACATGTTTGACTCTTGTTTGATAATCTCTTATTAGTTTGTGTAGGTTTTGTGCTCACATTTTGGTGCTAGAAGGAGGGCTAACCATTTAATTTTTGATGTTTTGGCTTAGAAATCACGTTTTTGTAGGTTCCAAGAACGTGACACTGCCTTCTACAAATGCGACACCGTAGAGAGCCACTTTTGTCATTATAGAGCCGCATTTGAGGTCCCTGGTTAGCGTAGAGCATCGCCTATTGCAAATGCGAGCCCGAAGAGTCACTTTTGACACATTTTTTCAAATACGAGCCTGAAAAGCATCACATTTGAAAATATAGTGTCGCCTTTGTTTTCTTGCTTTTGCACTCAATCTTAAAATGGTTGTATCTTGGTCATATTTTGGTCTTTTTCAGAGATTTTTTTTAAATGGGTAGAATTTCATAAGATATCCAATGATTTATGTGTTTCTCAACTTTGATAGAGTTAAAATTTTCAAAATTTCACCTAAAGTCAAATCACATTGTAAGTTGGTCTAAGTTTTAGGGTTTCTATGCTTAATCATTTATCTAACCTCGTATCTTCTTGTTTCTTGATTTCATCTAACATTTGGAGCTTGGATTGCAGGTTTTAAAGGATCATGGAGCATGGAAGTGAAAGAAAAATCATTTGTTACTCATTGTAATAGTGTTTCTAAACACTCATGGGAAAAATAACCCATCATGTATGTTGTTTTCCATTCATGCTTTAGGACCAACAAGAATTATTTTGGGCATAAAATTTACAAATAACTCAAGCTTTGTCAAATTTGGTTAAAATTGAACAAGATAAACTCATATTTAAGCTTAGTGCTCTAAAAAGAATTTATCTTTATTTGGGCTTAAAACGAACTTGTGTCTTCCTTGCTTTGTAATATTTTTTTCAACTTGTGTCATTTGAATGCGTATGCGCTTCTCTCATGCTTCACGGCGATCTTGAGAATCAAAATCATTTTAGTGACATTAGTTTGTCTAAAATATTGCCTCCACACTTCAAGTTTGGGTTTAAAATTGAACAAATCATGCAAGCATGAAGAAAAGGCATTGTGTGCGTTCCCTCCTAAGTGCATTAGGTGGTCGAACTACAAATGCACTCCTTTGCTATTGTTTACCTTTAGAGGGTCTGCCTTGGTGGGAAAAAGTACTCACCCCAAGGGAACGACTCAAACCAGTGACGAGTTAAATGCCAAGTGTAACACTCTGCCACACAAACCCTACAAGACAACTACAACTAACAAATTACCACAATTTTTTTTTTTTAAAGTGAAACATTACATAAGATTAATATGTACATACATTTTATAAGATAATCATAACGTACATTACAAAACAAAACCTAACTAGTCCCATGGGGTTACATGGTTGAATTACACGAAAAATGATCCCTACCAATATCACTGTTAAAGATAAAGCCAAGTAGATAACAATAGATGCATACAATCACAAAATAACATAATGGTATGTACAACCATCCATGATCAATAGAAAGGAAAGGATACAAAATTTTATTATAATTCAATTCATGGTTCAATATTACAATTGTGGAGCATATTTCCATAGATACAACACATCAAGGATACAACAGTACATTACTTAATGCTTCCCTTATATCAACAAGAAGAGTACATCAAGTACAAGAATAATACATTAATGGAGAATAAGGTATAAAGTGTGGAACAATCTTCAACCAAGTGAAGCTCTAGAAACTTTGCATCCGCTTCCACATCATGAACACATCCTGGGAACCCAATGGGGTGCATAGCACATTCCACCCGACCATGTGGACCCGAAGGTCCACCCCCTGTGCTAGGAGTTGAAAAGAAAGACCCATGACCAAGACAAGCAAGCAAAACAATCACAAAACCAAACCACAAGGTCAACCAAAACATAACATACAACAATCTCAATGACTACTTACAAGGCGACTGCTTCTAGAGGCATACAAAGGAAAAGAAAAGGGATACTATGGAATAAGGTAAGGATATCCATAAATTCATAAGAGATGGCAATCTTATTTTTAGATGTTGTAGACGCAACTGTCCTAGTAGATCTATATGCAAGAAGTGGACGCATAAACAAGGCACATTAGGGACTATTGATGATTTCAAAGAAATGTTTCCACAAGTATATACACCTATCTAAACAAGGTGTGAGATCTATAATGGATAATGAGTTGCGAAAATCTATTGAACGTATCCCCCTCTTTTCAGTGCCCAAACTTAACTGTTATAACCTTCTATCTCCTATGAATGGCTAAAACTGCGACCAAGAAGAGCCTCCACAAAAAATATTGCTCTTCATCACCCCCCATGCAACGTGCCACGTGCCCCTTCATCCATAACACTAGTCCTTAATTTGCATGGCACAGACGTTACAAGAATAGACATATTGTAACTCCCTATTGAAAACGGTTACAAAATTAATTCTCCCACTACATTTCTTGACATTCGTGGTTGATTGAACTAGGAGCTAAGTGTATGCAATTTAAAATCCTTTTTCATGCAACCCCTTACAATTTAATTCAATTAGAAGAGAGAGGAACAATATTTATTTATTACCTTGTTGCTATTATTACTTATTTATTTTATTCGTTACAAGCAGGAAGTATTATAAATCCATTAATTTCAAATACTCCAAAGCACAATTAATCAAACGTCATTAAAGGACAAATCAAACAAATTGAAATAGTTCATCAACATACCAATCAATACCCGACTTCATGAAGAGTCGGTAAGCAACTCAAGGACAACACAAATGAAGGGGTACTACATCCTCCCCCCCAAGGATTTGACTTACTCTTGGAAGTCACAAAACATAATAGAACAAACACATTGATAAGCAACATCATCTCAACAACAACATCATGACATAATCAAGTAATGAAAGATACCACACAAACGACTGTCAAAACATGAAAACCATATCGAAAGGGCTACAAGGTGGGTGTGCTAATCCTCATCGAGGATGGTGGCAAGGTTGGGGACCCTTCTT
Source organism: Sequoia sempervirens (assembly GCA_007258455.2). Lineage (NCBI taxonomy): Eukaryota > Viridiplantae > Streptophyta > Pinopsida > Cupressales > Cupressaceae > Sequoia > Sequoia sempervirens. Next base: position 162,926 of record VDFB02019721.1, read on the forward strand.
TTCAACTCCGTGTTTCCAAATCATACCCATTGGGATTTATGAGGCTCGCCCAGTCTTGACAGTGCAGGTGGAGTCAAGGCTTGGTACCTGCAATCCTGCATAAACGCAAACATTGTGTACAACATATATATATCAAATAACAAGCACACCGTGAAAGGAAGTCACAACATAGCAGGGAACTCATAAGCGAGTGATGCTACACTGTCCCTCTTACCAAGACTCCAAACATTAACCACATCATAATCACCTCATAAAGAAATCACAGATCAACAACATAATAAACATAGTACAAGTCTATCTTAACTAATTTGATCCAATCACAATTACTCATACCAATACTTCTATTGTCATGTAATACATTTTGCTACATCAGATTGTCACATTTTCACAAAGCACTGCATAATTGTGCATTCAAAGCATTCATCTTTCATTGAATATTCATCATTTTCTCGCAAGACATTCTACTTCATTCATTATTCAACACCCAATCTCACAACATAAATGACACAAGATCATATTTTACGCCTTTTAGAAATAGAAACACAATGTATCTCTTCAAAACACAAAATTTCAGACTTAAACACACACTCACCGCATACCCACACAAATTCACTCACAGGGAACACAACACAAGGCAACACAAGCGTAACACAAGAGTTCCAAAATGCATTTCTGGTAGGAAGAATAGCGGTGCATTGTGCACTACACCAAGGGTCCTATCCTTTCCACTGGTTTTTTGCACCTTTGGACCAACACAACCTAGGAACAAACTTGGGTTGCTAAGTGCGGATGACACAAAAGACAAGACGCAACCTCAATAATACAAACAACTAGGTCAATGTAATGGGCTCATAGCGCCCAGTGTATGAACCTTGGCTCTGATACCAATGTTGTAACACCCCACCACACAAACTCCACAGGACAACTACAACTAACAAATTACCACAATTTTTTTTTTTAAAGTGAAACATTACATAAGATGAATATGTACATACCTTTTATAAGATAATCATAACATACATTACAAAATGAAACCTAACTAGTCCCATGGGGTTACATGGTTGCATTACATGAAAAAAATCCCTACCAATATCACCATTAAAGATAAAGCCAAGTAGATAACAATAGATACATACAATCACAAAATAACATAATGGTATATGCAACCATCCATGATCAATAGAAAGGAAAGGATACAAAATTTTATTACAATTCAATTCATGGTTCAATATTACAATTGTGGAGCATATTTCCATATATACAACACATCAAGGATACAACATTACATTACATAATGCTTCCCTTATATCAACAAGAAGAGTACATCAAGTACAAGAATAATACATTAATGGAGAATAAGGTACAAAGTGTGGAACAATCTTCAACCAAGTGAAGCTCTGGAAACTCTGCATCCGCTTCCACATCATGAACACATCCTAGGAACCCAATGGGGTGCATAGCACGTTCCACCTGACCATGTGGACCCGAAGCCCCACACCCCATGCTAGGAGTTGACAAGAAAGACCCACGAACAAGATAGGCAAACATAATGATCACAAAACCAAACCACAAGGTCAACCAAAACATAACATACAACAATCTCAACGACTACTTACAAGGTGACTACTTCCAAAGGAATACAAAGGAAAAGCAAAGGGATACTATGGGATAAGGTAAGGACATCCATCAATTCATAAGAGATGGCAATCTTATTTTCAGATGTTGTAGACACAATCGCCCTAGTAGATCTATATGGATGAAGTGGACGCATAAGCAAGGTGCATCAGGGACTATTGATGATCTCAAAGAAATGTTTCCACAAGTATATACACCCGTCTAAATAGGGTGTGAGATCTGTAATGGATAATGAGTTGCGAAAATCTACTGAACGTATCCCCCCCTTTTCAGTGCCCAAACTTAACTGTTATATCCTTCTATCTCCTGTGAATGGCTAAAACCGTGACCAAGAAGAGCCTCCATGAAAATTATTGCTCTTCCTCACCTCCCATGTAGCGTTCCACGTGCCCCTTCATCCATAACACTAGTCCTTAATTTGCATGGCACACACATTACAAGAATAGATATATTGTAACTCCCTATTGAAAACGGTTACAAAATTAATTCTCCCACTACATTTCTTGACATTCATGGTTGATTAAACTAGGAGCCAAGTGTATTCAATTTAAAATCCTTTGTCATGCAGCCCCTTGCAATTTAATTCAATTAAAAGAGAGAGGAACAATATTTATTTATTACCTTATTGCTATTATTACTTATTTATTTTATTTGTTACAAGCAAGAAGCATTATAAATCCATTAATTTCAAATACTCCAAAGCACAACTAATCAAACGTCATTAAAAGACAAATCAAACAAATTGAAACAGTTCATCAACATACCAATCAATACCCGACTTCACAGTGAGTCGATAAGCAACTCAAGGACAACACAGACAGAGGGGCACTACACCAAGCTAATCCCAACTGGTATATAAATTTGAATGTTGAGGAAACTCATCATTATAGGTACTCCTACGGATAAGCAGGTGATACTCTTTGTATGGGTTGATCTTTCCTCTCATGTGGTTGTCTAAACGAGTACCCTGATTATGAGCCAATCTGAGTAAAAGCAAAAAACCCTGCTATTTGTTGGTAGAAGAGGTCAGACCTCTAAAGTCCTCCCACATACTTGCAATTCCTAGTAGAGATGAAGAGTTTGTCATGGGAGATTCATGAGAACTCAAAGCTTGGATGACCTATAGAAGTGAGTGTCGTGGAGGGGAGCTAGTGTGGTTAAGCTTCTAATCATCCACTCTGAATAAGTGTGGCTAGAGAATTCCAAGAGGGAATTCAACAAACATTCTCTTTTCTATCCTAGGGTTGTACAATTTGCAAGTCAGTCAAACACATTTCTTGAAATCCAAAATCTTGAAAACAAACATTCAACAAGGTCATCAAATTTCAAACCCTTTAGAAAGAGAAAATACCTTTGAAAATTCCAAGTATTACTGCTTGACCCGAGGGATTCCATCCTTAGAGGCTTCTAAATATTTGGACTTATATCTCAATTTTCTCTCTCTAAAGTCAACATTAGGGAACTATTGCCTTGATTCTCTTGATTTACACATAATGGACCTTGTGGGATGAAAATAAATTAAGACATAGACATTTAGTTTGAAAAGCTAAACAAGAAAGTGTGGATATGGTAAAATCAATTCATTAACCAAGATTAAATCAATTGAACCCCACACATGTGCTTGTTATCTTTTGTCTTATGATCTTCCAATCAAAACATTGGTATTTTGGTTTGAACTACTCATAAGGTAAAGCATGTTCTTCACTATCTTGGTCTTGTAAACAAGGTTCTCCTTAGTTTCATCTAGGATAAAAAAAAACACTTCATCCTTCCCAAACATTTATCATCCCATCCCGCAAGCAACTTTTAGAACTTTGGAAATACATCTATGCTAGAATTTTGGTAAATCCTTGAATCAAAATAAAAATCACTTTGTTTGGCTAAGTGTGTAGGGATGAATCCTTCCTCACCCATTTAGTTAAATTATCACCCCTTTGGAAAAGTTTACCCCAAGATAACATCTAACATCTTGGGATCTACAAGTCCATTATCCAAATCAAATCAAACCAATCCAATAAAAAATCCTAGGGTCTAGCATTGATCCAAAGTTCCTAAAAGTTCAACACCCATATCATTCACCTCTTTCATCTTTCATCTCATCATTGGTCCTAAATTCCTTAGAGGTCAACAAGGTCAAAACACAAGAAAAAAATGGAATATAAACTTGATTCATACATCATGAGTAATCTAAATCAACCAAACTATCAAATCCTTACAATGCCGATTGATTATCAAAACTCACATTTATACAATCCATACATGATATCATTATCTCCTACAAACCTCAATGGTACAACAAATGTGAGTATGTCTAATCTAAATTTTGGAACACCTTTCCCCATGGTAGATTTAAATGAAAGTCCAAACCTACAAATCTATCAACCAAACAATTAATACACGAGTCTTCAACAAAATAGTATTATCCCATCCAATCCATACATGCCAAATGTGAATATACCAAGTACAACTTTACCAAACATGAACATTTCAAATCCACACTTGGTAAACTTTGGGATAGATATGTTTGCGAATCATTAAAATGTTGTTCAAAGTCCAAACAATATGTTAACAACTCCATGTATTGATCCAAGTCAAGGTAACACCATGCAAAATCAAAGTTACCTAAATCAAGGCAATGTAATTCCCAACCACAACAATGTTCAATTTCAACCTATAATGCCAAATCTAAACATCATCCCAAATCAGAACATTGTCCAAAATCAATTTGACCATGATGCGATACAAATACCACAAGTATACATTCCAAATCTGCTTGAACAAAAACCAAATCAACTATATCAAGGGTGTCAAGATCAAAATCAAGATCAAATTTTGCGAGATCAAATTGCTACACTTACCAAAAAAGTTGATTCATTGTGCCAAGGGACATCTCCACCCCAAAATCAATAAACTCTTCCATTGGTTAAACCATGTCATCAAAACATTGAGTTGTGTCCACAACCACATCAAGAACAATATCTCCAATGTCAAGAAGTTGGATATCAAGATCAACAACATCAACAAAAAACCCAACTTCCACATCTCAAAGATCAATCACCACATCTCAAAGATCAATCACCACAAGGTCAATTTAAAGTACAAATCTCACAAGGTAACAAACAAAAAATACACACCACTTGGGGAACCAATCGAATCAGTCATGCAATAGTTGGTACAAGCAAATTTCATCAAAATCCCCATTTATGAAAATTATCAAGATCCTCAAGTTAAACCACCATGGTATAACGAGAAGCACCTTTGTGATTTTCACAAAATAAAGGAACACACAACATCAAATTGTATTCGACTCAAAAGTATCATCCAAGACCTTATTGATAAAAAAATAATAACTATTGAGGACAATGATGAAGGTTCAACCACTAGTAATAGCATTGACAATGTCCCCACCACAATTGTTGAAAATAATGATCAAGATCTATCCATCAATGAGCACCTTGAAGATGTTTCTACCTCATCCGAAGATCAACTCAACATACATCAAGAGTCACTTTTTGATCATGATAGAAACCCCTGAACAATATCCAACAATGATCTATTTAAAGGAGTGTTAACATTATTTGATCCTATAATCAACGATCCTTCCAACAATGATCATTTTGAGAATACCTCTACATCATCCAATAAGTTTGAGGACATATCTCAAGAATTCATTCTAAAGCATGATCAACATCTTTTACCAAATTCTAACAATGGTCATTTCTAAGACATATTGACATCCTTCAACCTCATGGTTGCAGATATTGAAGGAATCTTCAACTCCATACTTGATCTAAATCCACTCAAAGCTCAAGAGGATATTGAGCCACTTACCATTCCTAATGAAGATATCCAAGAACCCTTTATAAGCAATCCATCCTTTGAAACTGACCCATGTCAAGAACTTGATCCAAAGCATGTCAAAAGCAATTCCAAAATTAATCAAGCTCAAGAATTCATATCTCCAAGATACTACAATGATCTAATGGACACTCTCCTATCTATACAAGATGTTGCAAATAATGATCACATCCATATAGCACATACTCCTCCATCTACCCATGAGATGATTTCTTTGGATGGACATGTAGATGATCTTCATTCAAAACAAGAGTCTCATACGCTTGATATCGTTACCAAGGAACAAGAGTCTCCTCTTAACATTTATACACATGATCAAGATATAGAAAAATCTAGAGACATATCAGAAATGGGTCATGAAGAAGGCTTCTATAGAAGTTGTGAATAAGCAACATCCTATGAAGGCATATCAAAAATGAATCATGAGGAAGACTTTTACGTGGCCAGTGAATCATCAACACTTCTTGAAGAAGCATTAAAATATGATATTTCACGAGATCAAGCAAAAGATATGAATCAAGAAGTTATCCCACTTATGGAGGATCCTATCACTTATAAACTTGGATCACTTACCTTTTTTAGGGAAAGCTATCTTATCAATGAAGAAGCTATCACCTTTGAAGATCCACAACAGAGTAGAGAAGGAGTAGCAACTTGTTTCCAAGGTAAATCATATCCTATTGCAAATAAAATGTTTCAACAGATGAATTATCAAGGCAAAGCATTAGGCCTACATGAATAGGGTATCCTAGAACCAGTGAAAATTATTGGCAATCCCAAGCATCAAGGTCTTGGTTATTCGACAATTAAGGGATCTAAACATATTAGTGATACCTCTATAATACTGGGGGCAATTCTATCTAGTGCAAGCATCAACATAGGGAGCACAAATAGTCCTTATGGTGAAACCAATGCCAATACTACAACCAACCACGTCATGAATCTTCATCCACCCATCACCCCATCCACAAATTGGGACCAAAATCAAAAGAAGGATGTGAATCAAAGCAAGAAGAACATCATCAAAGGAAAAGAAGTAGTGAAATATGAAGGACAAATCAAATACAAGTGGATACCAGAGAATACAAAGAAAGATTATCCCTATCAAACTCCATTAGTCAAAGAAACTATGGGGAAAAATAAAAAAGGAAAAAATATCAAAGATGTCCACAAAGGAAAAAGTAGGCTTCTCAAGCAATGTACAAAGTATATCAAGTAGTTGGTCCTAATCCCATACACACTTCCATATCTACCCATTATTACTCATCTTCCCAAGTTTGGAGAGTCAAAGGTTCCAAACTGTCAACCAATCCATCTTTTATTCCTAAAAAAACTCCATCCACGCCTCCACGCATGATATCCAATTCTTACATTGACCGTGTATTAGCAACCACCCTTCATCATAAGGATTCATAAGGCACTCTATTGCGATGTGCGCATAAAGATAGAGTTAACTCCGGTATCAACAAAGTAGACCAGGAATCTCAAAAGTTGCATTCAAGTGCACATATCTTAGGAAAGCAACTTCTTCAAGAAGGATATCAGTGGCACATTATGACAAAAGCATCTATTTTAGCACCACTAGGTGGTTCAGCATGAGCTTAAAATCTTTCAAAAAATAAAAAAAATAAAAAAATCATGAAAATAGTAAAGATAAAAATTGTCCTCCAGTGAAAACCACTATGGTGGCACTTTGGACAAGTACCATGATGAAAACCTGGCAAACATGCATCATGTGTAGAATCAAGCATCTACGTGTGCTAGTTTAGGTGGAAGCATCTCATCCCATCCATAATAAATCCATTCATCCATGAACCATTTTTCCAATCCATTTTCATCCATTTACATCCATCGTCCACATTATCTTGATCTCGATAGATTTTGGTGTACACTTTACACTTGCTTATGGTAAACATCTTGACATGATTCATTTTCATTGATCCTATCCTACCTAGCATTATCCAAGCCATGAAGCATTATCCAAATGAGCATTCTTTATTCAAGCACCTTATCTTATCACAAGATAATCCATATCCCTCCATCCATACATCTATCCAAGCATCCATCCATGGCATTCCATACATTACTAGACAATGGGGGAAGATATTTACATTTTGCTTTGGAAATAAATCTTGATCTATATCTTCCAACTTATGTGGTGATCCAAACATTGGCAAATGTAAAATCAAATTGGTCAAAACTACTTGTGAGCAAGAATCCAAATCACTAGCCCATGGCATATTTTGACAAGAATATGTTCCTTATCAAGGATTATCTTTCATCAAACATCAATCCAAATGATCAATATCAATCACATCTAATTTACACTTCATCATCACAACAAAGTATTCAAACAGATTTTATTTCAAACCAAGCTTCAAAATCTTGATCAATCAAATCCAATCAATCCATCATCATCTTGGGATATTCTTCCCAGTCCTCGTGTTGCTTAACACTATCCTTGCATTGTTGTCTATCCTCAACAATGTTATCATCATCAATCCATCAATCAAATCCAATCAATCCCTCATCATCTTGGGATATCCTTCCCAATCCTTGTGTTGCTTAACACTATCCTTGCATTGTTGTGTATCCTCAACAATGTTATCATCATCAATCCATCAATCAGATCAATCAACCCTAGCTTGGTTTTCAACAAAATCCCAAAATAGATCACTGATATCATCACACATATCCATATCTAAATCGTCAAATCATGCGAAAATCCAAAAACATTCAAATCATACCAAAATCCAAAAAATAGGTCAAAAAGTTAGAAAAACATCAAAAACATGGTATCTGAAATATGTCGTCTCTTAACTTAAACGTAGGAAGGGCTAATCTTTGATCAGCGCTCGAGACACAAAAACATTCAAAAAATAAATAAAACACAAACACAAAAACATTAAAAAAAAAACAAAAACACAAAAACATTCAAAAAAACACAAAAACACAAAAACATTCAAAAGCACAAAAATGCAAAAACATTTAAATAACCTAAAAATCCAAAAAATAGCCTCATAACATTTCAAAAACATCTAAATATTTGAAAAAATCCATCCGTCTCATTTCGCTTCACCCACGATAATCAATCATCCATAATAAATCAATCATCACCTTCATCCTTTGGCGAAACAAACAAACAAAAACCACAACAATCAACAAAAGAAAACTTCAAACATAAAATCAAAATCGAAACAACAAACTTTTAAACACAAAATCAAACTCTTGATCATTCTCAAACATGTCAATCGACCTTATATCAATGGCCTTTTAAACAACCTATCAACTTGCCACCATCCACTAACATGTCCTAGGATGCATCCTTCCTACAATGGGCATTATCTATTGGAAAATCACTTTGGATTCTTATCCTCAAAACAAATCCCTTTGGCTAGAGGTATGAAGAACATTGGCTTGTTTGTTCACTTGATCTTTTCTTTGATTTATCTTATTGCACTCATTCCAATGACCTCTTGATGATGTCTAATCAAAATGATTTAGAGAGAAAGGAATGGGGCATTGATCATTATCTTTTGTTTTTTGTGCTTGTCGGACGTTCTTGTAATATAACTTGGAAAATACTTGCTTTTGTTAGGTATTTATGAAAGGTGTTTTGTTTAGCTTGTTGACTATTGCATTGATAGGTTATACCTTTCCGTGTTTTGTTTTGAGATGTTTGAAACTTCTGAAGTGCATCCTAGCAAGGTTTCTGTATGTCAGGTGTGAACAAGAATACTCCTATCTATTTGTCAAGTCAAAGTCCATCTCACTAGATACAATGCCATCCTGGTTGTCTATACCTTGATGCATTGTATCTATGTGTGTTATCAAACATAAGGAAAGTCATGCCATTCGTGTCCCAATCCCTAGATAAGCAAATCATCATCACTTATTACCATATCTAATAAAGTCTCAACAATTCATGGACTTGTTGGACTTTTGCATCTTCTTAGAATCAATGGTTCATCCATCTTATTCTTCTACTTATATCCATCTTATTCTTCTCATTCTTCTATCTCTACTAACATTTCTATACAAGTATCAAATTAGTGTCAAATACAAATATACATGAGGCTACCCATGGCCGATGATTGTCTACACATCATCAAATTTTTCTACATCAAACATTTGAGCTTTTTGGTCCTCTCTGAGTTGATCTGATCTTGAACCTTTATCGTGAGATCGACCCTAAAATCAAACTTTTCGCCTAATCTTTTGAGGGGGCAGTGTTGCAGCATAATTCTTCCACTGGGGCAACAATGGGGCATTCGAAAAATCAATTTTTTTTTAAATTTTGATCATGACAATAATATTCTTTGAATCGATGCAGTAGGTACTTCGCTTCAAATAGGGGCAAAATGTGACACGTAAAATTCCCTAATTGATACTATGCATCTGATTCCGATCAACTAACTCTGTTTCTTCTAAAATTACTTCAAATTGATCAATTAATTGAATAATCAACATTATTTAATTAAAATCAACAAATTTAGCTAGTAATCAAATAATTAAATTTATTGATTAATTCACCCTTCTTCGAACTAATTATTCATCTTATTTAATTAAATTAGATCATTTAATTAAATCCTCTCTTAATCCTCTCATTTGATTAAAAATCAATCAAATCAAATGTCACATCTCTTAATTCACTCCAATTAATTAATTATGGATCAATTAATCCTAAATCAACTTTTTAATCATCATTAACAATTCCTCCAAATTTTAACTCCTCAAGAGTTAAATCAACCATGGTCAACTAACCAGGTTGCACATAAAATCAATATCTTCTAATTATTTAATTCCTCTAATTATCCTTACAAAGGCATATTCTGAGGAATATTCCTCTCAATCACCTCTTAATCAATTTCCCTCCAAAGGATTTCAAAAATCTATCACATCTTTTTATATTTGCATTTAATTCTCTTACAACAATTTCAAATTCTCAACCAACAACATTTACTTCTCCTCCATCCTCTTCCACTCACACATTTCCCAAAATGTGCTCCACCCTCATCCAATAAAACTGTGACACTTGGCACATTCTCATTGGCTCTCAATTTATTCCACATTCATCAAATTCTCTCATTCTTCAACCCTTGGCTTTTATAAATAGAGACATGCTTTTCATAATATGGATCCACAACTTCATGCATTATCACTATAGCCATTTGAGTTCTTAGTTTTTCATTATTTTCAAGTTTCATAGCTAGATTATAGTCAATTTCATCTTTGGATCGTCTTCAACTTCATCAAGCTTATCAAGGTATTGGGAAAGGGCTTCTTTCCACATCAAAGGAGCACCACTCCCCCTATGGGATGGAGGTTTGGCTAGTTCAATTCAATTTACATGTTATATTTCATTATTTTCTTGTTATTTTTATGTTTTATTTGAATTTGGCTAAAGAATCTCATAGGGAGCATTAGATTTTCTTTTCTAACATGTCTGACTCTTGTTTGATGATCTCTTGATAGTTTGTGCAAGTTTTGTGCTCACACATACATACATACATACATACATACAAGCATGCATACATACATACATTCATACATACAAGCATGCATACATACATACATACATAGATACAAATATATATACAAACATACATACATCAAACATACTTAACAAACTTGAATATAAAAAATTCCAAGTGAGACATAACGTGAGCACGTTATAACATGCTCGTGTTATGTCAAACTTGACAAACATCGGGCAAACTTTTGCAAAAAATAAAAAAATGCAAAACAAAACATAAAGTGAGCATGTTATAACACGGGTGCATTATAACATGATCACGTTATATGTTGCTTTGAATCCCCAAGCCTTAGGCTTGGGATTTTCTTTTGATTTCCAACCCAAAAGTTTGGAGTGCCTTCCCAATGTCTACATATGTGTTTTTGCATATTCTATAGGATTTTGCATAATCTCGTTTGTGCTAATTGTCAAGTTTGCACGTGTTTCAATGTCGAACAAATTGAACACCTGGGTAATGTTAGGCTTTCTCTTAGCTATTTAATGATGTAATTTTTTTCACATTTTGATAATGTTAAGCCTTTCATCTTTAATTTTTTTTGTTTGTGTGTCCATTTTTTGGCAAAAACCAGTGTTTGGTATTTTTTTCTTTATAAATTAACCATTCATTGAAATTTCAAATAAATTACATTTTTATAAACTAGAATCCATTCTACACACATTTAAAAAAAAATGATTTTTAATTAGTTTTCAAAATTTATAGGGGTAGCACAACCAAAATTCTATTTTTCAGGATGTGCCCACTTTGAAAATTAGTAAAAAATCAAATATTCATTAAAAAATTATCAAAAAAATTGGGCATAAACTACAAGTTGTTAGCTAATTTCTCACCGAAGCAATTTTAAAAATACAAAAAAAAAGTTAGCCTTTTGAGGGAGCCACAAAACGCGCTATGTTATGTTTTTTTGACAGAAACAATACCAATTTTTGTGGCTCCATTTTTTGATCCCCTTAATCTATACCATTTTTTTTTTAAATAGTAGTTTAACAAGTAGACTCAGAGCACTACAAACATTGTTTTTGTTGCATCTTAAAATTTTGAGTGTAACTATGCTCAATTTCTCATCTTGGATCAATATTTCCTAATTTTAGAAAGAAAAAAAGTGGTCACTTAAGACCCCTTTTTGGCCCCCCATCTTCCCGCACTTACCTGTACATGCATTATTGCAAAGGTCTTATGATGTTTATTCATTACTACCCTCAGTTGTAAATTTTAACTTGTTGGCACGAGAGAACAAGGAGAGGCGGTGTGACAATGTTAATGATGGGAAATTCAATCAACGTGTTTGTTAACACACCACATAATTAAGGTTTTTTTGTTCATGTGGCTCTAACTTTCAATTTAATAATGCACTAGTTCCTTCAGTACTAATATGTCACTTTAGTTCTTTCATTAACTATTGTTCATGTATGCTTGTTTAATTATATATTTTTGTTGTGAAAGGCATGTGAAATGGCTGAGAGGTTTGTAGAGCATGTCAATTTGTAAGCTGACATTTCAGGTAAAGTATTTCAAGACTTTACTTTGGAAATGACCTAGTAGACATTGTGTTCTTTTATAATTTTCATTATTCTTATTTATTTTACACTTACATTTACAAATACACATACATATACATTTATTGTTTTCATTTATTACTCACGTAGTTTAATAGCTTGATCGATTTGATCAATTTCATATTATATGTGTTGAAGAATTTAGAATTTCAATTACATTAAATCATGGATATGCTGCATCTATAACACTACGAAACCATATGCTCTTTGCATTTACACTTGCATTTACAAATACACATTTATATACATACATATAGATTTCTGTATTGATATATTGCATTTACATTTATATTTTCAAATACATATACATACATACATACATACATACATACATATATATATATATTCATTTTGGAGGTACTCTTCATATGTATCCATATATATATATAAGTATGCATCTATACATGTAAATATGTTCAGTGTGTGGATGTCTGAAGTTTCAATTGGCATTAATGATAGAAGAATACATCTGAACACTGAATATAAATGATCATACATAAACATATATATGGATACATATGAAGAGTACCTCCAAAATGAAGATGTATTCTAGTGTATCCAGTTGGCAACCCAAACCTGAATTAAGCATTATCTTTCCCCTAATATTGAAGCAATATATTGAGTTACATTTTGGTTATTTAATAAACCCTAGTATACATGCATATTATGAAGCATTTATTTAGAGTTGAATCCTTGAGGAGGATATTTTAGATGAACCATATTCTTTGTGGTTGTGTGCTTCTTTATATGGAACCTTATTAGATAGATAGTGTGTTTATTCTACAAACATGTATTAGGTAAATTCATAGTTTGAATAATAAAGGTGAAATAATAGAATGTGAAGAAGGAAGAAAAAAGGTAGGATACATGGTATGGTAGAAACATCTTATTGGTGTCCCAAAAAACCCAAGTCTAATTTAAACACAAGACCATTGAATTTAATATCTTGAATTATTTTTTTGGCTCTATATATACCCTATCACCTTTCATAGTAAATTTGTTCAAAGAGCTTTGTGATACCCAAATTGAGAATTTTATTTGATCTAATGAAACAAGATAGTTTTTATTTCATCTCTTATGGTTCATGTTTCCATTGACTTCCATGTCAATCTTGAGTATTTTTTCTATTCATGTGTGCCTATGTTTTCTAGCCACATGTTTAATTATGATCTATCTAAAATGACTTTCCTAGTGTTCTCATTTAATACTTTGATTCACCCACTTCCAAATTTACTAAAGAAATTTAATTTTAGTGAGTGTTTCAAACTTGAGATGATAGTGTTTCAAATTTAAAATTAACCATGTCTAAGATCCCATGTGCTTCAAGACCCAACTTAATTATAGATTCTAACTCATTGGTTCCTCATCCAAGGATGTAAATTTTTTATAGCTAAAGCGGTTTATGGACCCATCATCCCTATTAATTTTTTTCAAAGTGACACTTCATGCTCATTAGTAGAAAACATGTTATATCCACATTATAAATTTTCCAACTAGGCTAGACCCAATGCATTCATGCTTCCTATTCTAGTTAGTCACTTGTTTCCATAGGATAAATCCTTATATGTTTGGGTGCTTATAAATCGTAAATTATATTTAAAATAGAATCATTTTATATGTGAATCTAATGATTAATTATTTAAAAAAAGAAAATTATTCTAAACAATGTTTAATTAAAAGATTCCAATCTAGCATCTAAATCTATAAAATGTATTAATGCATTACTTCAACAATATTTGTTGAGGTATCTAACTCATTTGATTTATATGTGGAGATATTGTTAATTCCCACATGGAAAACCTAGATGCCTTATAATTGCTAAGGGGATACTTGAGATTTTAAATAAAAGATCATATCTTGTCATTTTAACTATGTAATTCAAGAAAAATATATAGTGATATACAAAGAATGACCATAATTTTGGATGTGGTCTCTAAAACGAATTTGATATGGTAGGATCCTCATATGTCAAACCTAAGGGATTTATTATATTTGAACATTTCTTGGCTATTATACCATCTTGTTAGAGATAAACAAATGCATGAATTAGCTTGTAACTATATGCCTCAACATGGAATAACACCATAATCTAGATAATTTGTATTATTAAAAAATTTCTAAGTATAATGTACCTAGAAATATGTGGTCTACTTATATATATATGTATGTATGTATGTATATGTATGTGTATGTATATGTATGTATATATATATGTATGTATATGTATACATATATACATATATGTGTATACATATACATATGTATATATATATATATGTATATGTATATATATACATATATGTGTATACATATACATATGTATATATATGTATATGTAT
>VDFB02019721.1:183037-225669 GCA_007258455.2 Sequoia sempervirens
TGGCCCTTATTAGCCGCATTTGGTCTTGATAAATTGCTTCTTCTTCCTCTTCTACATTTGAACCTTCTTCCTCTCCTTCATCCCCACTTTCCTCCCTCAGGTTTAACCCTCTTCTCAACTACTCTTGTAACGCATCAATCTGTCTTTGGAGGGCTTCTAATGCATCTCTTCCACCAACATTTCTACCACCTCGACCACCTCTAGCACCACCACGCCTACCGGGCATCACTCTTGGAGGCATCTTTCTTGACGTCAACCCACAACCACGGTCCTGGTGCGAACTACCTCACAATCGGCGATCTGTCCACACGCTCAAGAAAACCTCACTCTGATACCACTTGATGAGGGCGCAACCCGAGACTTAGAAAATAACCACAAAAAGAGAATAATTTTATTATTCAGAAAATGGAGCTTCTTACATGCAAAGGATCTCAAATCCCTAATTTCTACAACACATGCAAGTTACAGAAAGCTACAGAATGCCTTTCGCAATATGCGAGCTTGTCCCCAAAAAGTTACCCAAAATTAGAAACCCGCCCCTAAATAGAGCTCCTTTTTAGTTTGGAGCCAAGCAACATTCAAATTTGAGTTTAGGCGGTTTGGCAGAAAAATTACAACTTGAAGTTCAAATTTCAAAGAACATTTGCAATTGTATCTTTTAGAAAGTGCGCCAACTTCTTGGGGCCATAACTTTTGATTCAGGACTTTGATTCACGAACCGTTTGAACCGTTGGAAAGGTCTCGAAGTTAATAACGTGCTCGAAATTAGCTACACTGATTTTGGCAAGTTTCGGGGCCTATCCGGGAACTCTAAGTGCCTCAAATCTAACTCATAAAATTTTCAGGTGCAAATCTGGGAAACTAAAACTGCAATATCTTTCAACCCAGGAAAATAAAATAATAACCATAAATTGGGAATTTTATTACAACGAAAAGGGTATCGAAAAATGTTAAAACATCTAAAAACTAAGAAAATTAAAATTTAACTATTTTTGAGTGATGCAAGATTGCCCTTACACCACTGGATGCTCCTACATCACACATACACATGTATATACATATATATGTATGTATATATATGTATATGCATATATACACACACATATATATATAAATATATATGTATGTATATATATGTATATGTATATATACATACATATATATATACATACACATATATATACATGTATATATATATATGTATGTTTATATATATGTATATATATATGTATGTATGTATGTATATGTATATATATATGTATATATATATGCATCTATACTGAATAATGAAGAATATAGTTTAGGTCTATCCACTTTGAATGAATGTATCAAGTTTGGGTTGCCACCTGAATACACTAGAATACATCTTCATATATATATATATGTATGCATATATACATATATATATATATGCATCTATACTAAATAATGAAGAATATAGTAGGTCTATCCACTTTGTATGAATGTATCAGGTTTGAGTTGCCACCTGAATACACTAGAATACATCTTCATTTTGGAGGTGCTCTTCATATATATATATATATAAAGAGTACCTCCAAAATGAAGATGTATTATAGTGTATTTAGTTGGCAACCCAAACCTAACACATTCATACAAAGTGGATAGACTTAAACTATATTCTTCAGTGTTTAGTATAGATGCATACTTATATACACACACACACATGGGTTATTAAGAAAAAGGTCCAAACAAAAAAATACATTATTTTTTGTACACATGTGGTCAAACCCACGAGATGCCTCATCATTTTATCAGACAAAATCATGAAACCGTGGATGGTTTACTAGAATGTGAGCACATTTAAAATGGAGAGTAGGAAATAATCATTTTACCCCCAAAATCTGTGGGAAATAATTCAATTTGGTTATTGTGTTTCAAATTTGAATTTTTTTGGGGAAGATCTGATCATTTAAATTTATAGTTGCCAATTACGTAGGTTTTTTATGGTGAATTGACTGAATTTTGCATTATATTTGGATTTGATGTTTATTGGGGAGCCTTACACCAACATTTATTGCAGGTACCTATAGGGAATGAAGTTAGTACATGTAACTGATAGAGAGAGTGTTGAAGAATGTGCATTTGACATCCCATAGAGTTGAGAGGAGTTTGTCATTATGTCATTTGAAGCACCAGTAAGTGTGCATATGTATTTATTAATATAATATGTATTAAGGGTGATACCTTTTGCAAGTGGGGGTATTTGTAATTATAAAAGTTATTTATAAATTGTAAATGAAATTTTTTGTGTGCAACTACACTTGTATTGTAAATACAAATATATGTGTAGTTGACAGTCGGCTTAACCGACACACTCTAAGCATTGACTTGCTTAGGTGACCAGGCCCAATCTTCATCCCACCCTTCCCTCTTAACTCAACCTTTTTTGTATCCTTTCATTTTTCACTTTCGCATATGCTGTTCCCATTATTGTTATCATTTCCACTGTTTAGGGATTCCTTTTTTGTATATGTCATTCCTGTTACCATTCTCATTTCCACCATTTCGAAGGAGTGCAAAGTTGGAGAAGAGATGGATCCCCTTTTGAGCACTATTTGATTAGCTTCTGGGCATCCCTATGAAATGGAGAAGATCCTCAATAACCTCATACACACTTATAATCTAGACACAATGTATAAAGTGATGAGATGCATTCCCTATTGAGTGGTTGTTGTGTGTTTGCGAACAAGAATACACAAAGGAAAATAAACTGTCTAATAGAATTCCCTGATTGTAGGATACACACAAAATGGATTTGTTGAAAAGGCTTTAGAAACTTTCAAGCAAATGCAATTGGTGGGTGTAAAACTAAATTCCACAACCTTTGCTAGCATCCTCCTTGCTTGTGTCAAAATGGGAGCTTTCAAATAGGGTATGGACATCCATCAAAGCATAAAGGATAAAGAATTTTAATTAGATGTTGTAGTTGCAACTGTCATGGTAGATGTGTGACTGCTATGTGAGTTGTGTGTGGAATTTGAAGAGTGTTGTTACGCGTTGAAGCAAGAAACATGAGCTATTGTGAGGAAGAACACACAAGAAATTTCTAGAACTTTTTGATTTAATCATTCTAAGGAAGAATGACTCATTTGTGCAACTCATTTATATTTATTTGTAATATATGACATCACATCCCTTTCAAAAATTTCAATGAAATTTATAGATTTTATTCAGTTACATTTTTTCTTTGTAGGGAAACCCATAGAAAGATTTTGTTAGATGTTGTAGTTGCAACTACCCTAGAAGACATGCATGCAAAACATGGAAGAAAAAACAAGGAAATTGGACAGTTTGACAACATGCCTCTAAGAAATGTGCTAACATGGATTGCAATGGTTGTAGGATATACACAAGATGGATTTGCTTAAAGGCTTCAAAAACTTTCAAGCAAATACAATTGCTAATGTAAAGCCAAATTCCACAACCTTTGCCAACATCCTCCCTGCTTGTGCCAAAATGGGAGCTTTGAAATAGGGTCCATGGACATCCATCAAAGCATTATGGAAAGAGGATTTTTGTCAGATATTATAGTTTGAAATGTTCTGATAGACATGTATCTGAAATGTGGAAGAATATACAATACACGTGAATTGTTTTGATAGAATACCTCAAAAGGAAATCATCTTATATAACTCCATGATTGTAGGATATGCACAACATGGATTTATTAAAAAGACTATTGAAACATTCAAGCAAACAAAATTGGTAGGTGTAAAGCCACATTTCACAACCTTTGCCACTATCCTCCCTACCTGTGCCAAAACGAGAGCTTTGGAATAGGGTATGGATATCCATCAAAGCATAGTGGAAGGGGGATTTTTTCATATATTATAGATAAAGGATAGAAGAATCTATCAATTATGGCTGTAACTGCCTAGGTAAACATGTATGCAAAATGTGGAACCATAGACAAGGCATGTGTAACTACCCATGCATGCAAAATGTGAAATAATAGACAAGGCAAGTGTAACTACCCAAGTAGACATGGAAGCATAGACAAGGCACATGAACTGTTTGACATAAAGCCTCAAAGATGTCATCTCATGGAATACCATTATGACAAATGAAATTGGCATGTGTAAAGCCAAATTCCACAACCTTTGCCACATCCTCCCTGGAGCTTTAGAACAAATCATGAACATCCATCTAAGCATAATGGAAAAAGGATTTTTTTCAGATATTATATTTGGAAATGCTATAGTAGACAAGAAATACAAAATATGGAAGAACAAACAAGGCACGTGAATTGCTTGACATAATGTCTCAAATAGATGTCATTTCATGGAATTCCACGATTATAGGATATGCACAAAATGGATTTATTAAAAAGGCTATTTAAACCTTCAAGCAAATGCAATTGGCAAGTGTAAAGCCACATTTCAAAGCCTTAGCCAATAGCCTCCCTACCTGTGCCTAAATGGGAGCTTTGGAATAGGGTATGGATACCCATCAAAGCATAGTGGAAGGGGGATTTTTTCATATAAATAGATAAAGGATAGACAAATTTGGCAAATGTTTTGGTTGTAATTGCCTAGGTAAACATGTATGCAAAATGTGGAAGCATAGACAAGGCATGTGTAATTGCCCATGCATGCAAAATGTGAAAGCATAAACAAGGAAAAAAAACTTGTTTGATAGAATGCCTCATAGATTTCATCTCATGGAATGTCATTTTGACAAATTTTATTGGCAGAACAACTTTTTCCAGCATTCTCCCTGCCTATGCCAAAATGGGTGTTTTGGAAGAGATCATTGACACCCATCTAAGCATAATAGAAAAAGGATTTTTTTAAGATATTATAGTTGGAAATTTCTAGTAGACATGTATGTAAATTGTGGAATAATAGGTAAGTTTGTGAACTGTTTGATTGAATGCCTCAAAGAGATGTTATCTCATGGAATTTCATGATTGCAGGAAATGCACAAAGCATATTTATTAAAAAGGCTATTGAAAACTTCAAGCAAATGTAATTGATAGTTGTAAAGTTGTATTTCACAACCTTTTCCACTATCCTCCCTATCTATGACAAAACGGGAGCTTTGAAAAAGGTTATTGATATCCATCAAAGCATAGTGGAAGGGTGATTTTTTCATATATTATAGATAAATGATATAATAATATATCAAATGTTGTGGCTGTAACTAGCGAGGTAAACATGCGTCCAAAATGTGGAAGCATAGACAAACAAGGAACATGAATAATTTGAAAAAATGTCTCAAAATATCGTCTCATAGAATGCCATTTTGACAATTGTGATTGGCATGTGTAAAGCCAAATTCCACATCTTTTGCCAACATTCTTTCTGCTTTTGTTAAAATGGGAGCTTTGGAAAAAAAGTGAACATCCATCTAAGCAAAATGGAAATATGATTTTTGTCAGATATTTTATTTGGAAATGCTCTAGTAGACATGTATGCAAAATGTGAAAGAATAAACAAGGCACATGAACTCTTTGACAAAATGCCTCAAAGAGATGTCATGTAATGGATTTCCTTTATTGCAAGTTTTGCACAAAATGGATTTATTAAAAAACTATTCAAAATTTCAAGCAAATGCAATTGATAGCTGTAAAGTCACATTTTGCAAAATTTGCAAGTATTTTTCCTACCTGTGTCAAAATGGGAGCTTTTGAACAAGCCATGTAGATCAATCAAAGCATAGTGGAAGAGTGATTTTTATTGTATATTATATATAAATATAGAAGAGTTTTATTAATTGTTGTGGTTGTAACTACTTAGATAAACATTCTCCTTTCTTGTGACAAAATGAAAATCGGGTATGGACATCCATCAGAAGATGAAGGATATTTTTTTTTAAAATGTAGTAATAGGAAAATATACATATACAATTTTTTTAACCTAGTGCTTTGGTTATTGTGAAACATAGAAAACTGCTATTAAAATGAAATTTCACAAAGAAATTGTAATGTAAATTCTAATCATCATTTTTTATTCTTCACATTAAATATTCAAATATCATAATTAGATTTTCATATATACTTCAAAACATGTATGTACACATGAAACCAACTTTACATTCAACACTCTTATTTTTGAAACTATCTATGCTCACTCATACATAACAAGGGGCTTCATATAGTGAACCATTTATCTTGTAAGATTAAACATATATGTTTAACATTGTTTAAGAACATTCCATCTTGTCCCTCAACCAATAGGGGACACTCAACTCCTCTATACGAAGGAGACCATTCCATGGAAGTTGTCAGTGAAGTTGGATAGCCAACTAGACACCCATGTATGTGCATTGTGTGACATCTTGCTCACTTGCATCAAAATAATTATTAGCTTTCACTTTTTTATTATACCAAAAGATATATATTGTCACACATTTTAGAAAATTACATATATTGTACCAAATAATATATGTACACAATTTAGCAAAAGAAAGGGAAAGACACCCTTATATAAACTCCCATATATTAATAATGGCATGAAACTATGACCTAGATATTATTTTCTTTAGTTGGATAAAAAAAAAAATTGCAAAAAATCCAAGAATTTTTTCCATGAGCTTCATCTAGAAATGGAAAACAAAAGGATCCCTAGTAAAGACAAAATCATCAGATATATGGACATGTGGTTGGTCATAAGACCACTAACTCTTGTGCTTTAGACATATGGAACATTTAATAATTAACTCGCTAGCTACTACCTAGATTAAAAAATGGAGAGGAAGGAAAATTTAAGAATTTTGCATTATAGACAATATGGTAGCTTTTTGGAAATAATGAAAGGAGATTAGACATATAAAGAAGAAAAACTAAGAAATTAGAGGTAAAGATCCCAAGCATATCGAAAGACATAAAATAGTTTTATGCATAAATTGATACACATTAAAATATTTCATAAATTGATACATAGTTTCTTGTTTTATGCATTTGATTGCAACTGATTTAATTTAACTCTAATACACCAAAAATAAAATAGTTTAATAGATAGATCTCAATTCACCATAATAGTTTTTCATATCCCCCAATTCAACTAATTGGATATTAACCAACATTCCAATTATATTTTTAACATTCAAAATAACATTAGAGTATTCCAAAGTATTAAAAATGCTTCTAATGCACAGTTAAATAAGTGCAATGACACTATATTATGTGTTTTAAATAAAACCATGTGTGCTTGTAATAGTATCTTGCATGCTTCCAAGCTTTGTGTCAACAACCATGTCAAAATTGTGTTCATTCTACTGAGTATGATCCTTGTCTCATTTATTTTCCCTATCGAGATCATCAAACCAATTTTGATGCTTGAGATTTCGTGGCATCTGTGGAAATGTAGGTGTTTTACTGGAGATACTCGATGTGATATCCCTCGTGTTGTTGATACTCTTTTGTGTTGATATTGTACTTGGTTTGTGATGGTGATTAGTTCACCATTTTGGTTGTGTGTGGATTTATAGTTTGGTTGGTTTGCTACACTTGACATTACTTATGATGCTTGATGATACATTACGTGGTGATTATGTTATTTGGTTATGTTATGGTTTTCTTTAATAATATCTTTGGTGATGTTGTGATTCTCTGCTGCTATGGTTTCTGATGTGTTTGCTAGTGAGTCTTGGTGAAAGGATAGAGTGGCATCACTTGCTCGCAAGTGCCCTACTACCCCGCGATTACCTTTAATGGTGTGTCTGCAATGGAGATTTACATGCTACTTGACGTTTGTTTCTATGCAAGATGCAGGTACTGGACACCGACTCCACCTGCTTGTGAGGTTTGAGCGTGTCCCATAAACCCAACGGGTATGATGTTGAAAAGGGAGTTGATAAGGAAGTGTCCCCATCCCAAGTTCGTCACCTTGTTGTGAGTCCAATGGTGTCTTTGTCTCAATCTCGTCTTTGTTTAAGTTTGGATTACTGTTGATTATTTATTTTAGTATGTAAATATTTGTTATTTAATTAATCTTTATTTTATGTGTGATTAATTAATGTTATTTAGTTGATATAATTATTTGTAGGAAATTGTAGTTAAAGTTAATTAATTAAATTTTCTTGTTTGAGTGGATAGTTTAAATAAAAATATTAGATCCTATAATGTGAATTAGAATTTTAAATTTGCATAAGGTAAGTGGTATTAATTCTTGAATTTTTAAATTAATTAAATAACATATAATGCTTTATTATTAACAAAAGAAAATAATTAAAAAAAATTAGTTAAATTATAATTAGAATATTCACAAGAGTGAGTGGGGAATTGAATAAAAATTCTTGTTTAAAAATATTCTCGGAGAGAATATTGACATGCTGTGAATGGCAAGAAGTTACTTCACGGAAAGAAAATTGGCTGTAGAATGGTTTTTGGGTTTTGGGGGTTTCTGGTTAAAATTTGAGGAGGTTTTCTGGAATTTATTTTGGGCTTACATTTTGCATCTTGCTGGAAGTGAAGATTCTGGAAAGGTTTTAGAAGTTGAACTCTGAAGGCGAAGCTTTGCTCCAACCCTTGTTCCTTCAAGCTTTAGGAAAACAGGTTCCTTTACTGTTTGTTTAATTATTCTGTTGTTTTGAAAAGATTGTCTGTACAAATTTTATTCTGTAGAAATATTTGTTGAAAGCTTATGAGTAGAAAAGTTGTTAAAAATTCCTCTGTAGAAGATTTTTGTTGACAGTTTCTGAAGTTTCACTGAGTTTATTTTGTTGCCTCTGTAGAAAACTTAATAGGGAAATCAGAGAACCTCGTAAAAGGTTATTTTTAAAACAATAAAAAAACACAGAGGAAAAAAAAACAGTAAATATATTTTGAAACTATTTAAGTTTTGGATTGAAAACCTTCCTGTTAAAATTAGGAAAAACCCATATCCAGAGTTTGCCTGTAGATGAATATGATTTAAATCTATTTCTATAAATTAATTTATTTGTCTAGAAAAAAATTTAAAAAAATAGTAATAAAATTATCTCTGTGAAAATTTTGGTTCCCTATAGAAAAAACTGTGAGTAAATTTTCCAGACAATATGTATTGTCTGAGAATACATTTTAAAAAAAAAAAAATTATAAAAAAAAAATATAAAAAAAAAGAAGCATATAATTTTTTTTTTAATAAATATAAATATGGGGGAGGGGGTGTTGGCTAGTGTCGTACCTCCCCACACCCATGGGTGGTGCACAACCACCATGGCTGCGCATAGCAGCCAAAGGCTGCTGGGCGCAACCTTCGTGGGGCTGCAGCCTCCCCACATAGGGAGGTACACACCTCCCACTCTGTCAATTTTGTTTTAGTAAAATATTTTTAAAGATTCATATTTTTGAATATTTATTTATTTAAATGAACATATATATATATTATATGTATATATATATATAGGTTTAATTTGAATATATAAAATATATATATGTATATATATAAAATATATATATGTATATATATGTGTGTATGTATATATTTATGTATGTATATATATACTTCAAAATTATAAAAAAATAATGAATGTTAATTGCAATGATTTCATGTTGTTAATGGACAAATTGAAAGAAAATATTTCATCAAGTCAAATCGAGTGTTTTAATAAATGAAATAGTTTGAGTTAACTGATAGTTTAACTTCCATGGTGGATTTCGTGCAATGAGTTATCTTAAAATGTGATTGTTAAGTATAGTAAATTTGCATTCTTAAACAAAATCTTGATGTTGAATAATTATTTAATTCTTTGATTTTCTTTGAGTTCTTTGTTGGTTTCCATGAGTTGGGTCATAAGAATGTGGGGACCCTTAAGTTAGTTGACCTTTCTATAGGAGTTAAGGTTATTGTTTAAACTTCCAGAGGCATGGGAAAATAGTGGTTTATTATGTGACCTTTTTATTTGATTTTTGTCTCAATTTTGACTATAGTTGTGATTTTAAGTTTACACTTGGGTTGTACCCATTTTTATGGGAGTTGATTCATATGACTTTTGGCGAGATGGATTTGCCTCATAGTTGTTCTATTTTGTGTTTTAGAGTACTTGTGGGTACAATCCCTTGGAATTTGTTGTTATGTTTTGGGTTCTAGGAAGAGTGGCTCTATGTGGGCGCCGACACAAAAGGGGCTGTCAGGATAACCCACATTAGAGTTTGAGTAATAAGTGATAACCTAATTAATTAATTAGGGGGTGGGGTGGGTAGTTAAATATTAACAAGATAATTGTGAATACCTCGTCTACCTGTTAGTGCTTTCGCAAACTAAAGGTGGGCTGAGAAGGCCGTGGTTGGAAAGATCGTTGCCTCGTCTCCACGAGAGGTTAACGATTCTACACGAGTCACCCTATGGGGCCAACACCTAGTGAGGTTGCTAGGATAACCATAGATGGGGGTCGACGCCTAGAGATAGGCAGTCAGGATAACCCATGTAGGACTATGTGATGAAACTCTCCTCTAACTTTCCCTTGAGTTGTTTTGTTGCTAACCTCTGGAAGTGGTCTTTTGATGTTATGTTTCCCTTTATGTGTGTATTAGCTTTCCATGCTTGAAGTTTAGTCTTGTGTATTGGTTTGGATGTTCTTGGTCGGGGACCCTTCCTTATTTACTCCTAGCACGGGGGTGGTCAGGTGGAATGTGCTACGCACCCTGTTGGGTTCCCTATCTTGCAGTTGTACCTTTCAATGTAGAGTTTTGCAGAGACAACTTGATCCCAAGTTTATATGTTTCCAGATGTATACTTGTACTTCTATTATACTTTGTGTATTGATATGTTACTCTTCCATGTATTGGGTAGACTTATGATGTAATCTTTAGTAATTGCTCAATGAGATGTACTTGTAGATTGATGTAATGTATAAACACATTATGTAATTCATTCTTGAATCATAATTGTTAATATCGTTAAGATTGTGTTATATTTGAGTAAATATGTTCTTCATCTTTCCAAGTAAAATCTATTATGAATGCATGTATGGTTTCTATATGGTTTATTCTTGTCTCATTGCATATCTTTAATAAATGTTTAAATGAAGACATGTGAATGAATGTGTTACGTTAGTAGAATTGGTAATTACTTTTATCAACTTTGTTATGGGATAGATTACGTAATGTCACCTCGTGTACCCCAAGGGGCTTAGATGTTTAACATTGAATCATTAGCTATGTTAGTTGCATAAGTAAAATTAGTGTTATTCTTAATGATTTAAAAAAAAATGTTGCATTTTTTAGTTGTTCTTTGGGGTTTACGCGACGGGGCGTTACACTCGACCTTCTCCTCAAATTCATGTACTCAATCAAGTCTCTTTGTCGATGAATAGTGTGACCAAATCCATTTTGTATAGGGAAAAATGGATGCACACTTGGATGGTCTAATCCGAGTTGGGATGAGACATGTCTGCTTTTTACCTTGTTTGACAAATCTTCTAAATTCTTATCAATGAAAATAAGTGTCACCAAATTATATGTGTTCATCAAAATCCCTTGAAGCTTGTTTGTTATTTGCAACTTCAAGTCTATTGTTGCATGTTCATCTCTGTTGTCAATGGTGTACAAACAACAATAGACATATTTTAGAAATTACAAATCAAACTAACAAAAAATGGAATGATAAAAATATGGTTATAATGTCACCTGTGTATGCATAGAATAATTCTCCAAGAGTTGGAAACTTTTATTATCTCTAATATCATCAAATTCATTAATTTCCTACATTAACATTGCAACACATTTAAAACACATGTTTTGCAAAGAATGATATACCAATAGAATAAAAGAATCATGTTTTTAAAGTACCAAATGATTAGAGACATCGGTGGCACAACCTTCTTCTATAGAATCAACTCTACTAGCAAGATTATCAAGGTCTACATGCAAGTTTTCAAATAGATGTTGTCTCTCCTCATTAAGTTAACCTTGACCACATGCTTGCACATGTATCCTTGTATTAAAAATTTGCAAGAGCACATACATAGATTAGGTGAGGAGCTATACACCTCATATCGAAAATAGGGATTGCTTTCACTTGTCACCCATGCTATGTGATCATTGATGTCACTTCAAATGTAACATGGTCATCTAGAATTTGCAAGGCTCGAACCCAAGATGTGTTTTCAATCTTCTCAATATTAAATTTCCTATAGAAACCATGTTTCCTGCTAACTTGCACCCACCAATAATATACATAAACATGTGTTGTTAGTTGGTGTACCAACCAATCAACATGACGATTTGTAGCACACTCAAATATTTTCAAGAATCTTCTCTTTAGGTGTGAGTGGTAGGACTCTATTGCACCATTTTTCTCTTGCCCTACATGATTTAAAGTGTATGACAACATCTAGCCCACATACTCAATCTATTAGACCACCATCCCTTAAAATATTCAATAAATGAGGGTTGTGTATCTTTAAAATCTTCAATAAATATGTGAACCTCATTCCTCACAAAATCCTCATCTATTGAACGATGCATGATATATCCAAGTCTATCAAAAATCTATCACCTAACTGCATTATCTTTGACCTTTGTGATCAAGTTCTTCAATCACACACATTTGACATGCTAAGAGCATAGATATACATCACACCGAAAAACTTCTCTGCATCATGAATAATTTTAATCATTATTTAATATTCTTCCATGGTATGCATTAAAATATTTACAAAAACTACAAGGTTTTAATGAAAAAATGAAACACCTGATAGCTTTGATCTCAACACCTGCATCATCCACCATGAATGCATTTAGTCTCCAATCAATATTCTTCAAATGAACCTATTGGAGAAGAATGCACATCCAATATGTAAAATCATATGCACAAGACCTAGACATAATGACCCATGCCACAAGCATCCCCATATGTTTTGTGTCGAATGCAAGTATTGCATATAATTGAAACTATCATAAGACATAGGGTACAATGTATCAATACTATGTTTTATTTGAGTTTAAACATTTCCAACTCAAATCTACCAAAAAACACACAACATATCTTCATTGAATTTGTACCAAATGTAGAATCCATAGTTAATATGTTGTTGTGGCCATGTTGAAGCATCCAATCAAGTTGCTCTGGCAATTGAATTCCCAAAACAAATGGGATTTTCCCATCCCCATCAACAACAATGGTGCTATACTCTTGATATGCAAACCACTTGTCAAGGTTTTCCAAAACCCATTATTTCACTAAAAGAGCATCATTACTATCAAACATGTAGTTGGATGTCTTAATTTTATGATCAATATTCACAATATCATCCATTGTCAAAAAATTATCCCTAGAAGATTGAACCTCAAACATGGTCATCTTCTCATGCACCATTTGTTTATGCTTTTTATGGATTGCATCTGCAGGCATGGAAAACAATAACAATGACTCCACCCGCTGATGCAATTATTTAGTAATATATGGCACAAAGAAGGACCTTGTTCCCAAAAACTCATTATTCATTTGACCATGAAAAGGTATGCCTTCCTTGTCCACATGTTGAACCTGGTGGTACCATATCAACATATGGTTTGGCTTACGAACCATGACTCATGTGCTAAAATGACAAGTGCAACCACATTGTGTATGTTTATGGCCAGGTCTACTACCCTTCCCTAATTTAGGCACTAGAGAAGGATCAAAAGGTGTTGCATATTTTTCCCTAAGTCATTTGGTCCATACACATGCCAATACCTATGAAAATCATAAAAATATTCAAACTATTAATAAATGTACTACTTAACCAATGAATATAGAAACTCTTGCACTTCACAATTGTGAGGATGAACATATGCAATTAATATATTATTTTTATGTCATGTATTCCAAAAAGCTATTAATCGTAGTTTTTTTTATTAGAATGAGGAGATGGTTTCTTTATATGACTCTTGCTGAAGAAGGCTGGGTAGGAGTCCCTTGAGCTTTCTCCCTCAATAAAGTCATTCAATCAATCAATTTTAATCCTAGTTGAAAATAATTGTGAGCCTTTAAGGACATATGTCTCCCATGAAAGGTCTTTGTAGGAAAACTTTCCATTAGGGGGGTGTTGAACAACTTCATCCATGATGCGAGATCAATTGACATCCATTTAATAGACAAAATAATGTCAAAATTTGATTAGAAAATCTCCACACAACATAAAACATTTGGTAGTCTAAATTATAGACATGTTTGATAACCATTCAAAACATGCTAGTTTAATTATTGCAATTATACTCATCATCAAAATTAGAGGTAAAGATCCCAAGGATATCAAATGTCAATGTGGAAATGATTATAAAAGTGAAATCAACAATGAATAATAAATTTTACTGTGATAAGGATAAATGATTAATTTCAATTTAAGAAATGCATAATTGGATTTGTATGAATATTAAACTAGCGTAATATCATAAAATTACTTTTTCTTTTGAACATAAATTTTGACTCATTGATAATAGCTAAAGGATTCTAGAAAGCCCTAGTTGGCCATTCATATTAGATATTTTCATGTATTTTTTAAAGGTGTATTTATGATTTTGGAAGGTCTTTCAAGACCATGTGCTCTTCACATGGTACATGTATAGATTTTTTAAGAGCATTCAATGTGTTGTCAAAGTTTGTCTCCACTACTTGAATTTTAATTTTATTGTTGTGGGTTAAAGATATGAAATGATTCTTTCCATGAATGTGTTCATGAGTGTGTTAAAAATTTCTTAAACAGTTTCCTTTCTTTATGCTTGGAAAGAAAGTTTTATAATGTATCAATGGGTTTAAATTTTTCAAGGAAAGTTCCCATGAATGGGTTTGAATTTATTCATACTTAGTTGTGTGCAATTGTATGTTTAATCCGAAAACCTCAAGTTGAATTCTCCAATTGTTCAAATTTAAAGTAACTTGTATGACACTATAAATCTCTTTAATAATTCTACTCTCTTCATCCTCAATTTGAGGATGCTTCTAAAATTAGTCAAGTTAAGATTTTATGATCTATAACAAATTGAATAAATATATATGAGTAAATTTCCATAGAAAATGTAATATGCTACTTGATCTTACAAATTGTGGCAAAGATTATTGAAATTATAGAATTATTTGAGTGTCGAGAATATAATCATGGAAATTTTATGTTATCTTGATATCATTCATACATTAGAAAAGTCTCTAAATGTTCACCATGAGATCAACCCCTTAAAACTCTATTGAAACCATTAATTAGTCTTGGAAATAGATTGGAAGCTATTTTGGAGTATCTACAACCTTTACAAATCCTCCTTGAAGTATTGAAACCCTTTATTATATTTCAAAATAACATCTATTGTCAAGAATTTAAATTTGAAGGATGGAAAGAAGGTAGTTTAGAATGAAGTTTTGAACAAGAATAATTGGATATAAGGTGTAACTTG
Source organism: Sequoia sempervirens (assembly GCA_007258455.2). Classification (NCBI taxonomy): domain Eukaryota; kingdom Viridiplantae; phylum Streptophyta; class Pinopsida; order Cupressales; family Cupressaceae; genus Sequoia; species Sequoia sempervirens. The sequence continues at coordinate 198,351 of VDFB02019721.1, forward strand.
AATGCATCATTAAGTTCCCTTTAGTAGGTCATTAATTACCTTATATTTCCTCAACACTTTTAGGGCTAAAATTGATAGTTTGGTATGTGTTGAAAACCCTCACCTAGCTATCATGATAGAGCTATAGATTTCAAATAGGATCCATTACCCATATTAAAGATATATGAGGAATTTTTTTGGTGCCTAACACCTATTACAAGGTTTGACACATGCCATGTATGATAGAAAAGTCCATCTATTATTGTTGCAAAGAGAAAACTAGAATTTTACTATGTAATTGGTGTTGGAATGTGGAAATATTTTTGGTGCATCTTCTTTTGTTAGATTTAAACCTTAGAGTTAACTAATTGTAATGATTTACAACCTAATTTTGAATCTCAATGCTAAGGAAGAATCATACTTGTGAAAACCCTTTATTTCTACGTGAAAATCTTGGTAAATGTGTCCTAACATTTTAGGAAATTAAGATAAAATAGGTTGTAGATGCATACTTCTTCAACCATGGATAGAGATAGATTTACAAGGGTTTCCAATAGGTTGTAGATGCATACTTTATTTCTTTAGGTACTAAATTATGAAGGTTTCCAACTTGTTGTTAGGCATCAATTAAAGTCAAGCACAAAAACTAGGAGGACTATCTCATCAAGGGTAGGAGTGTCATAAATTCTATTATAAAGATTAAGATAATTTCATGTAAAATTATACCATTTTTCTCTTATAGGATAGTAATCACCAATTGGCTAGTCCCATATCACCTAAGAGGCTTTTCATGATAATTCAACATCACTTAAAAATTCCATACCACGAATATAGAGGAGATAATCCCAAAATACATTTAATATCGCTAAGATAACCTTTTCATTAAATCAAAATATTGTCATGAATAACATATATGATTGTCCTTATTTGAATTTATCGAGTGTGCAGTTATAAACTAACTAATTTTTTGTTTCAATGATAAAGTCCTCATCTTAGTAATGAAGGATTTCAAGACATGGTATTATTTATGATATGTACCTTAGAGCATAGTCTTGTAGCTCATTTTCTCATTGATTGCTATAAACCCACCCTAACAAATATTACAAGAAAGGCAGTTGGGTTGTTAGAAAATATCATAGTACTAGACTATGGAGAGTCCTATTTCTCTCTCTCCCTCTCAATAATAGTAGATATGTTCAAAACAATCTAAAGGCTTCTAGAAATCCTTAGTTATCCATTCATATTAGATATTTTCAAGTATTAGTTAAAGGTGTATTTATGATTTTGGAAGGTCTTTGAAGACCATGTGCACTTCACATGGCACATGCATAGATTTTGTAAGAGCCTTCAATGTGTTGTCAAAGTTTGTCTCCACTAGAATTTTCATTTCATTGTTTTGGGTTAGAGATACAAAATGATTCTTTCCATGAATATGTTCATGAGTGTGTTGAATTTTTTTAAAATAGTTTCCTTTCTTTATGCTTGGAAAGAAAGCTTTATAATGTATCAATGGATTTAAATTAAATTTCAAGGAAAGTTCCCATGAATGGGTTTGAATTTCTTCATATTTAGTTGTGTGCATTTATGTTTAATACGAAAACCTCAAGTGGAATTCTCCAATTGTTTAAATTTAAAGTAACTTGTATGACACTATCAATCTCTTTACTAATTTTAAAAAATATAACATTTATAGTGTGTACTCTCTTCATCCTCAATTTGAGGATGCTTCTAAAATTAGTCAAGTTACGCTTTTATGAACTATAACAAATTGAATGAATATAACTATGAGTAAATTTTCATAGAAAATGCAATATGCTACTTGATCTTACAAATCATGGAAAAGATGATTGAAATTAGAGAATTTGAGTGTTGAGAATGTAATCATGACAATTTTATGCTATGTTGCTATCATTCATACATTAGAAAAGTCTCTAAGTGTTCACCATGAGATAAGAATAACTAGTGTACCATTTAATTTCTCTTCATTAAATTTGTAAACCCAAAATTCTAATGTCATCTAGAGGTGAGTATTATTAGAATGTCCAAGTATTCATTATTATATATATGAACATCTACTCCAAAAAAAATACTATACAAAGTTCAACAAATAGAAATATTGGGTGTCTAAAGACCACCAAAGAACACTAAAACTAAAGAACCTCACCTGAATGAATACATGAGTAATAAGGAATTGATTTCTTTCTAAATAGGCCTCTTTGAATGGCAAAACACCTCTCTTAGGACCAAACATGATCACATGAATTTCATAATTAAATCTATTAAGTTTATCTAAGTGAGTTAGCTATGACTCATCACTTAAATTGGATTGAACAACTTGGATTTACTATTCTAACATCTCCTTGACTTGGAGAACACACATAGAATATGGAAAATATCATAATGCAACTTCCCTTAATAACTCCCTCAAATCAAATCATATTTTGCAATTGAACATATTTAACCCCAATAAGAGGCTTGGTGAATATGTGTACAACATGATCTTATGTTTAGAAATACTAGAAGTTAATAATCCCCTTATATATGCACGCCCTAATTATATTAAATAATGAATAATAATATGTTTAGTCCTAACATTAGCCACTAGATTAGAAACTACATATATAGCTCATTAATTATCACATGGAAGAGTAATATAGTCATAGATTACTTGGAATATGTCAATCTCTTTTAAAAGATAATGAATCGAAAGAAACCTTTTTAAATTACATTTACATCTCATAAATATACTCCCTCTAGAATTTAGAAAGAGTAAAGTAACCTATTAGTTTTTCTGCAAGACATATAATTGGTCTAGTCTCCAAATATAAAGTATACCACAATTCAAATATCCAAGTACCATTGTATCAATGCTAAACAATTACCTTTAATAAAATCTAGCTTATCATCTCTTGAAGCAAGACCTAACATACGCCACAACACACAAAATATTCTAAGTTTGTATTTTGAATATATTCATTTATGATGTCAAATTTAGATTCAAACCCCTTCCAACATTTCACATAATTATCAAATATATTTTTTTCATTCTTGTCAAGATCATAGTTAGCTAAGAAATTGATAGTTCATTTTTCTCTCTGGAATAAGAACTTGGTGAATCTAATTATATGGATTGTAAAGGCAACAATTTATACAATTGAAGTGTATATAAATGAAAAATGTGAGTAAACATTCTCTCTATTATGGTCAATCTTGGTCCATCAAGACAAAAGTGATGCTAGAGATGATGAAAAGCATTTAAATTATTTTGATGAGAGATGGAGGAAAACTAAAATGACAAAAAACTTGTCATGTATTATTTTAAATAATATTATCTACATTTTGAATCACGAAAAAGTTACACACTTATATATTAGAGATTGCACTTAGCCATTTAAATGAGCAATCAACATAAATTGTAATAATATTATAGAATTTTAAATTTTATTTTTCAGCCATTCCATTTAATTGTCCCACTCACCAACTCTTCCTATTCATTACTTGCAGTGTTACCAAGAGGGTCTATCTATTATCTGTGTTTGGATTTTTCTGTTTTTTAACTTGAAACTACTTCAGATAAAACATTGGATAACTTTTAACTGCATTCTTGTCGCTTATGATTTATGAATGTGCACTTCTACAATATTCCTTAAGAATAGGAAAGTGGTTTTAAGCACAATTTACCAAAAAAAAACTGGTTTATTGCTAGGTCCCTAAGAAACAAAAAGTGGAAACCTGAATATGAGACTATGTAAGGAAAAGGCTGTATGGGCTCCACTCTGTGTTTGGCTTTTTCTATTTTTTTACTTGAAACTACTTTAGCCAAATTGTGAATAGAGCCATAAAAGGCAAGACATACCCAATGCCACATCCACACCCAACATAAGTCAACATAATCGAGGGACTCCACATACAACCAATCACATCGAACTTTTTCAAGCAAGAAACAATGGAACTGCCTTAAAAGATACACACAACAAGAAACAAAATGTGAGGAAATATGCATAACACTCACTATGCAATGGAGAGGCACAATGAGAGTGAGATTTCTGATTGTAGAAAATCTCACTCTTGACATTATTCTCATGGCTTACATTTTCCATGTTCAAAACAATACGTACCTACTAGACAATGGCCGTTTGCCTTCATTAGAAAATAAGAGATAATGGTATTTTACATATGAGAAGGAAAATGATGACTAGGGAATTTAAATGGATTTTCTATCCTGGCACATTTACTCACTCATTTTTTTGGAAAATCTGATGTCATTGCAGGAGTACGTTTAGTGTGAACTGAAGTTTTTATCCTGTTTTAATAATGGCTGCTCTGTCTTCTGTGGGTTTTTTCACAAGGACATACAACCAATCACAACAAACTTTGTCAAGCAAGAAACAGGGGGACTGCCTTAAAAGATGAACACAACAAGAAACAAAATGAGAGAAAAGATGAATAACACTCACTATGCAATGAAGAGGCACAACGAGAGTGAGATTTCTAATTGCAGAAAAGGAGGCCAGACCACAATACCACCACCGTCGAAGAAGAATGAATGCTACAACAATGCAAATATGAAAAGCTAGAGCTTCTGAGCTCCAACAAGGAAATAATAATCTCTAGAGGGTGTACTCGACATAAATCCAATACACTCAGTACAATCGTCGCTACCAACAAATAGATCAAAACTATTCAATTCATCAATAAAATTGTCTGCTTAATGCACACGATTAAAACTATTTAATGAGCAAACAGAGTTTGGTTGGGTGCATGGCATTAAAACTATTTAATGCGCAAACAAAGTTTGGTTGGGTGCACAGGATTTTGAAGCTGGAAATGATTGAGTTAATGACACGGGAATGGAGTTTGTCAAACTTTCCAAATTACAAATCTATAACAAAAACACTGCAAACGGGAGAGGTTGGGTTAAGAATGGGCGAAGGGAAGGCAGGGGTTAAGCGTGGGCTTGGTCACCTAAGCGGTCAACATTTAGAGTGTGTCGGTTAAGCCGTCCGGTAGTTGACTACTTACATTGGTCAACTACACATTGTCTTGTGAACACGTATTGGTGTTTTTGCAACTTTCTACTAGATTAAATAAAGTTTTTTCAATGGGTCAAATGCAATTGTTTTGGGGGATAAAGTAAACATGAAGTGAGCGGTAATTGAAAGTCGGACTAGTAACTGACACCTTTCCCTATCGTTCTTTCCCAAGAGTTGAGTGATGAGTCCAAGGTCAATTTGCTTTTAAAGAAAGTTTGCAAAGTAAGTCTTTCTTTACAAATAGATATTAAATTCTTGTGTCATTTTTGGAACATGTGGAGAGATAGACCTCCAAGTTTGGGATTATATGTTGTTAAAAAATAGGGTAGACAACATGGTAGTTTCATGAACCAATCGTGTTTTAAATCGATTTCACCACAAACTTAGCTGAATATAAATTACTGTATACGTGGAAGAATTGTCGGGGCAAGTTCAATATACGGCAAGAGCTCCCGTCAAAAATATTGAAGTTCCTTGGAATTCACTCCACGCGATTTACAGATTTGGAAATTTAGAGCAGCTCTTTGCCTACCTCTGCTTCTTCCGTGTGCTTTCGGAGCCAAACCACGACCACTCCTTTTACGCTTGCACTCTTCACGGACTCAACAAACCATATCTAGTGGACATGGATATCCAAAGGAGCCGTGTACATCCATGCTATTTCCATATCCACTCATTTTTACGCGTTGCCAACTGTTTCATTGACCTGTTGACGGGCACGTACGGAGGTGAAGAATAGCCCGCCCAAAGAACAACTGCAATTCCCTCGTCCCCTCCATCCCAAATGGCCATCTCTTTACACAACCTCCGTATTGTTTTCATTTCAGTCTCTCTTCTCTTCTTCCTTTCTCTTTCCCATTGATTAGTGTCCAACAGATGTCGATCCCAACAATCCGAAGCTCTGCTGGGCTTCAAAGCGGCCTTGAATGACTCCGACGGCTATCTCAGTTCGTGGGTAAATGGAACAGACTGTTGCACCGAGTGGAGTGGCATATCCTGCGACAATCACACCAACCACGTTGTCTCTGTTGTTGTTCTTTCCTAAACCTATTCTTTCCAAGGTGTGATATCTGAGAGCCTGTGCCAACTTCATTTTCTCACATCACTGACTATATCTGGAGTAGTAACAGCAGGTACTACCATTCCTCCCTATTTGGGAAACCTCTCTTATATTCACTCTTTATTTTTATCTGACAATAGCTTTAGTGGGATGATACCCTCTTCCCTTTGTTTGCTCACCCGCCTTACAGTCCTTGATCTTCAAGGCAATAACATGAATGGAAGCATACCTTCCTACCTCGACAATCTCTCTAATATTGACTCTTTAGATTTATCTGCAAATAGCTTTAGTGGGATGATTTCCCCTTTCTTTTGTTTGCTCACGCGCCTTACAGTCCTCCGTCTTTCGGGCAATAGCCTCAATGGAAGCATACCTTCCTGCCTTGGCAATCTCTCTTATACTGAGCCTTTAGATTTATCTGCAAATAGCTTTAGTGGGATGATTCCCCATTCCATTTGTTTGCTCACCCGCCTTACAGTCTTTCGTCTTTCAGGCAACAGTCTCAATGGAAGCATACCTTCCCGCCTTGGCAATCTTGCTTCTTTAACTGACCTTGACCTTAGGCACAACCAACTTAGTGGAAACATACCGGTTTCTCTTGGAAATCTCTCTTTGTTGAAGATTTTAGAGCTTGATTACAATCAACTGAGCGGTATCATTCCAGATTTCTTGGGCAATCTCTCTTTACTCGAGAGGTTGTTTATTGACAATAACCAACTTAAGTGGGACCATTCCCCCTTCATTTGCTCAGCTTTCGTTCCTCATTGACTTGTATGGTGATGACAATCGTTTCAATGAAACCATCTCTTCTTCATCACTTCCACCTTCTTTAGCTAGTCTCTACTTGTCACCAAACCATTACCAGTCGATTTCAAAAACTTTTTTTCACAAGTTTACAAGCCTAAATGCTTTGCATTTATCGGATTGTGTGCTTACATATTAGCACAACTTGGATTCCATCCTTTCAATTATCTGTGTTATCTTTAGTGTCATGTATGATTGACGACAAATTTCCACCTTGGATTTCAACATAATTCTCACTTCAAATGTTGGAATTAACTAATGCTAGTCTTGTTGGTGTAATTCCTTCTTGGCTATGGGAAACTAGTCCTTCGTTGTGATTTCTAAATCTTTTAGAAAACCATCTGCAAGGAAGCCTATCCTCGAATGCTTCAACATGGATGCACACTAGTAGAGCTAGATGTGTCTAGAAATGGATTGAGTGGGCACATCCCATCAATGTGGTCTTTACTATTTCAATATTGCTGCTCAATGATAATTTGTTCAATGACAATATTCCTTCAAGCCTGGGCAAATTATCTAAACTTGTAATGTTAAATTTTGCAAACAACAACATAACTGGAGTGATCCTTGCGAGCTTGTCCAATTGCTCTTCCCTCGTTGTCCTAAATCTGGGAAATAATTGTTTGGAGGGAAGCTTACCACATGGGCTCAATAAGCTAAGTGAATTATATTCATTAGTTGTTCATAGTAATAATCTGCATGGATCATTCTTTTCTTCAATAGCAAATTGTTCAAAGTTATAGGTTCTTGGTATTGGGAACAACTTATTTGGAGGTAAAATACCAATATTAATTGGAAATCATCTAGAGCTAAGAGTATTGGTGATGAAGGAGAACAATTTTACAGGCAGTATTCCTTAAGAGATAAGCCAACTAATGAACCTCCAGATCTTGCTCCTTTCTTTCAATCATATCTCAGGCTCAATTCCACCCACAATTGTATTCCTGCAAGCAATGAAAAATGAAAGCCAAAATGGTTTTGTATTGTCCATTGATACTTATGGGTAGTCATATCAAGATTACAGATCAACACTACCCATATATTCTTTCCACTCACATCTATAGATCTCTCAAACAATGAATTGGAGGGAGAAGTTCCGTCTAATTTTGGGAACTTGAAGGGGTTGAGATTTCTAAACCTTTCAATGAACAATTTGAATGAGACCATTCCAAATAGTTTGGGAGAAATAAGTCAATCAGAGTTATTAGACCTTTCAAGAAATAATTTTCTAGGGTATGTCCCTATAGAGCTTGAACTTCTAAGCTATTTATCAAACAACAATCTTTCAGGAAGTATACCACAAGGACGACATATGACTGGCACATTTGGAGAATCCTCTTATTTAGGTAATCCTAATTTATGGGGGTGTCCTCTACCCAAAAACTGTTCTTGGCCACAATTTGTTCCTCCTCCTCTAGTTCCAATTAATTAAAGAAAGAAAAGCACTAAATATGCATGGTACGAGATATTACCGGGATTGTCATATGGAGTAGCTTTTGGAGGGATAATATCATTGATCCTGATAAAAATGAGTTGGAGAAGGAAATACTTCAACATATTTGATATAATCCTAAAGTTTTTATTTCCAAGGATGAAGAATTTGACAATATGAAGGGATATGTCTAGAATTCATTGAAATGCGAATTCTTTTATTCTTTGAAGTATTTATCATAATTCTAAATATTAAAATGCTAAAATTCAAGAGGAAATTAGTACTTTTTTAGATAATTTTTTATTGGCTATTCTATCTATCAATTGTAGATTGGTTGCAGTACTTATAAATTGAATAATGTAATCCTTTGGTTGTTACTAATATACAACTTTTTGTACATGAATCTACTTTTTCTTATGATGGTTTCTTGTTGTATTTTCCTTATTGAGGATGTGTTAATCTTGGTGGCTTCACTCAACATATTATTTTATATAAGTTAATTGTTTGTACTTAATCAAGACTCGATACAATTTTTTTTTTTCTAGTTCTTTAATCCATTACACATGCTTTTGGGAAGGACTTGTGGGCAATAGAAAACTCCTATACTTCTATGAAGAAAGGAAATATTTGAAATTTTAAAAACATACTCATTTTGTTTAGAAGTGAAAGCGAGAACATTTGTTTATGAAACACTTGATGTGTGACCAATAATCTAGTTCTAAAAAAATATTGAGGTGTAAATAATAAATAAAATGTTAATAGTTTTTAGTTCATGGAAAATATGAAATATTTTTCTTCATTCAACAAGATGAGATGTCTCCAAATTTTTAACTTTTAAGTGTTGTACATTCATGGGTTCACATCACTTATTGTCTTGTCATTCTATTCAATGCCTTTTTCTCCAAAAGTGCAAAAAAATTGTATTATAACATTTCATTATTGAATGGATTTTAGTGTATATACATTTTTTTCTTTTTAGGTAATTGTTGAGATATTGAAATATCATTATTGCTCAATATCACAAATCTGCATTAAAAAATTAATATGATTTCTAGTTTGATCTTGCTTGTATTTCCAAAAGTATTACAAATATGGTGAATATATATTTGAATGAAAATAGAATTAAAACCTTATAATATTGTGAAATGTTTGAAGAAATTTATGAATAAAGCCATACAATATGGGTAAGTATGCTTGTCATATGCTAATGGATCAACTGATCACAAGGTGCTTGTTGTTTATACCAACAAAGAAATTAAAAAAATAAAATCAAGTGAAACATAACTATTTGAATATTGATATATTACAAGGATTTTTTTGGTTGTTGAAATGCAACCATGGGGGTTGCTCCCAAATAGTATTTTCAACCTAGCCTAAGCCAGGTGAGGCCACAAATGGGGGACCTCATCCCAACATGAATAACAACATGAACATGAATAGTTCAAACCCACAAGCATAGTAGCTCGATGAGGGAACAAAGCCTATGAGCACATTGGCCCAATGACGTTTGGAGCACAAAGACAAGGGAATGAACACCCATTTATACATTACAAGTTTTGAATAAACATTAAAAAATAAATAAATAAAAATATAGTTGAATAAATATGTTTTTGTTTAAAGGGGTTGTGCTCAAATGGTAAGAATGGTTTTTCATGTTAAGATTCAACTTGGGATTCCTCAATTTAGTAACATCTAAATTGTAGTTCTTAAATAAGTAAAATAAGGTATCATTTGGTTAGTCCAATCTAATCTAATAGAATGCATACACATACACACAATTAACATAGACTAATTAATTAGAATTATATGGAGTTGAAAATTAAAAATATTGAACTTTTCAAATGTATAGATGTGGAAATAAAAAATAAAATTTTCTTGTCCATTTCCTTTATAAAATTGTAATATAATTTTGAACTCTCACCCAATCAATTGATTAAAAAAACATGACTTATCTTTTAATTTTCTTTTAGGAGACGAAATTAAGATAAAATTTTGAAATAAGTGTCACTTAACATGCATCCATACTTGATAGAGTAGCTTTTAAAAAGTATTTTAAAGGATATTCTTTATAATGACATCTATCTCAACATAAATTATGTAATGTGTAAGGTTTTGGAGTGAGAAGACAATGAGAAAACATAATATTTTTATGTGTATACAATGTCTCATAATCATAATGTATGACTAACATAATAAACCATGTGCTCTTTACCACTTTCATCATTTTGAGCCAACAAGCCTCTGATAGTGGACTTTATGGATGAAGCATTTAAAAATAAAGGCATGCCATGAATAACAAGCATGAGGATCGAAGCATTCAACAAGTAGTGTTTTATGTCCTTAAATTCTTTTTGATTATCTTTATTCTATTCAGGGTTAATATTTTTCTTTATTAACCTTGTGAATAATAATGTCATCGACTAGCCAAGCTATAAATTATCTAAAGGCTTGTATTTTTCTTGGAGAATATAAAGTTATGAAAAAATATTTAGAGGAGGAATGCTGATAATAAAATCAATCTAATGGCTATAACATTTCTCTTTATCAAACTTGTGAATGGTAATGTCATCCACTAATTGGGCTATAAATTATCTAATGGATTGTAATTTTTTCTTGGATACTACAAAGTTATGACAAATTCTTTAGAAGAGGAATGCTAATAATAACATCAATATTTTTTGCATCTACCTCAATGCCTCTTTAGGATACAATGAATCCTAATAAACGACTAGCATTAAAACTCCAAATATACACATTTAAAATATTTTTAACCTTACTTTGTACTATTGCAAATGTTCAAGTACTATTCTCAAACATTATTTAATGATCTACCAATTTTTTAGATTTTCCTAAGATACCATCCACATAGTCTTCTAGCACATTATTCATAAGATCATGGATTCTATATCCCTTTGATATGTAGCTCTACAATTTTATACCCAAATGGCACGAAAACATATAACAAAATGTTCCCCAAGTTGTAGTAAAAGTGATATTTTCTTGATCTCTGAGATTAATCATGATTTAGCTATAGCCTAAGAATCTATAAATGATAACAATTCATGTAAAATAGTGGAGTCTACTATAATATCAATATTAGGAAGATGAAAATCATCAGGTTAGGAGATGCTTTGTTAAGATCTCTAAAATTGGTACAAATAAAAACATGACCATCAAGTCTTACAATAGGTTCTATATTAGATATCCAAGATGAACAATCAATAGGTCTAATAAATCTATCCTTAAGCATATTTTTTAATTCTTCTTTGAGCACTAACATTGCATTAGGATGCGACTTCCTAATCTTTTGTTCCATGGGTTTAGCACATCATGATTAAATAATGTTATGCATCATAATTTTAGGATCAATGTGCTATATCTCTTGGTAAGACCATGTAAAAACATCTCCAAACTCTTTAAGAAAAAATGTCACGCTACATTACTCATATTGGTTTAAATAATCACCATGCTTGAGATATTCTCTTTATTATTTGGTTCCACCTATGTATCATTTATAATGTCAATTATAAGTGTGTTATGATCCTTAGTAAATGGTCAAGTAGGTAAAACATCAAAATCACAAGGTGCAAATGAACCACCTTTCCCAAAGTATGAAACCTAGAAAGCGCAAGGGAAATTTTTTTCATGATTTTTTGGAAAGGTGTTGTGTACACTTTGAATAATAAAATAATAATAAAAATAAATCTTTAACTATGTTGTATCTTAGATATGTGGGTCACATCATAGTGGGTTAGGAATTCTTGGGGACACTTTATGTTGTATGTGATATTGGGATAAATATTTAATGTGGGCGTCACATTAGGAAAACATATAATATTGGGGAAACTTAGTACCAATATTTAATTTGGAGTCATGGTTTGGTGAATTCATGGTTTTGAGGCCCATTGTTTATGTAATATCACCTAGTGGTTTCAAGTTTAAAATTATCTCTATAAAAGCAAGCACATGAATGGTTGTTGAGGTTGTCTTGTGTAGTCTTTGGCTTGTTGGCTAAGGTTTGATTGAGAATTTACTGTAGGTGTCATATGTGATTAGAGGAAACATAGATTGGGGTGTGTGGCTACATTATTCTCATTTTCTTATTCACATGGAAAAATGTAACTAGAGTGATTGATGATTTAGAAGCCTTACATGGAGACTTCACAAGTGTATTGTAGTCTTATTTCTTGAGATAATACACTAAGCTATATGATTTATTTTAGAGGATAGGATTTCCCTTGAGAATCCAAACAATAAGAAGAAATCCCGAAGGCTGACACCTAAGAGGGGTTAAGGCTTGCCAAAAAAATGTTTGGGCATCACAATTCAATAGGAAGGCTTATGCCTTACCGAAAGGATGGTAAGTGGCAAGAGTTAAGGTCGAACCCCGACATTCGAAATAGTTTTAGTGTTTGCGGGCCAGTTTTAAGGCTAATGTCTTAACATGAAACAAAGGAAGGAGTAAGAGATAACCCAGAACCATGACATTTGACAAACTCGTGCATGCTTTAGAGTTTGCACTTCAATGTTTTTAGAGGTTAGTGTGATGGTTTGTGATGGTGCAAAGGAAGGAAAATGGTAAAGGGTAAGGTTGATGGCCAAACCTTGATAGGTGTAAAATTCTAGGCATTACATTTTTCTAAGGTACAAGTAATATTTTTTATTAGCGTTAAATAGGTTTTGATGGAACCAAAAATCCATTACAACATGGTTTAAAGGGACCCAAAACCCTATCCAAGAGAGTCAAGCTGCAACAAAGATAATCCATAAACCAATAGCAGCCCCTTAGTAGCAACACCAAGAATAAAGCAAGACAACACAAGTTGCACAAAGAAATGCAAGGACCTAAAGCTTGTTAACCTATTACAACCAATATTTAATTGGGCCCTTAAACTTGAAGATTTTGTAGGGACCTTAAACCCTTAACCAAGTTTTTCAGGGACATTGAACCCAAAAAGCTACCATGATCATCCAGGTATAGACATAACCCAACAACAACAATCCAATTGCACAAAAGAAAAAGATGCCAGTCAAGTTGGGAACCCAAATCCACCTCTAAAGGAGGGAACTACCCTCTATTGGAGATGAAGATGCAACCATATTTTTTGCCAAAGCCTAAAATCTCCAACAACCTCAACCTCCATCTCCATAAGAGAAACGCCCACCTCAAAAGGATTTGCAATTGAGGAAACCAAAAAAAATCATTCCCCAAATCTACCTCAATAGGAGTGAAATCTACCTCAATAGGATTTGAGGAGAAAGCCAAAACTCCAGTAGAAAAGGTACCTACACCATCCTTTGGAAAACCCAATAGCCAAGACAAAAGGTGGAACAAAAAAAAATCTTAAACAACAAAACCACCATAACAACTTTAAGCATTAAACTCATTTGGGTGTTCAAATAAATTATGAAGAGCAACCCAACCACCATCCAAGAAACAAAAATAGGGGATAGGGAACGCTTAGGGAAAACCCCACACAAAGCTCCCCAAAACTTAACAGAAATCTAGGTATTCAAAAATAGATAAAATTAACCTAGACGACATCCAAAAAACATGAACAAGGGCATCCACTACCTTGGATAATAATAGCAACTACCCAAACATTAGTAGAGTGATAAAAGTAGAGGCAACCTACACTCCAAAAATCCTCCTCAACAAGAACCAAAATTTCCTCTAAAACAGATCCCCAAGTGAGATAGGGACAAAACCTACCAAGAGAGCACAACAAAATCCCACCATTTGATGCATCACCACCACCAAAAGCTCCCTCAAAAGGGAACCAGCATCATTAGCCACAAGTTCCAAGCAACTTCCTAGAAATTTTTTTAGCAACAACAACCCTTCCAACATTAGTAGCCCTACGGGAAGATAAAGGAAATCCTCATAGGAAAAATGAAGATAGCTGACCAATCCATTAAGCACCCCATCCTCCTTGACATGCTAGCCAATAATAAGAGATAGCCAAAACTCCAAACACATTCTTGAAAAAGGAAAACCATACCTCACCCCAAGTAAGGCCACATATGAGAAAGGGATCACACAACAGGAAAATGAAAGCCTCCACAAAGAAATGCTTGTAGTAGTAGCAACAACTGCTTCAAACATGATCCCACCAACAACAACAAGCTCCCAGAAGCTACCCACAACAACTACCAACATCAACATCGAAACTGCCAACAACCACCCTTCCACCGTCAGTAAAAGCCTCCAAACAACAAAGCCAATAGAAGAAGAAACCATACAAACAGTAGCAAAATCCACTCTAGACACAAGCACACCAACAACCAAGAGCTTTGAGTAGGAACCCACAACAAAAACCGCCAAAAGAAACCCTACTATTGATAGTAACCCAACCTCCATCAACAGTCCAAAAGGGAGATGAGGGAAAACCTCATAGGAAAAATGAAGGGAATTGTCCAAACCATTTAGCACCCCATCCTCCTTGACATTCCAATCAAGAATAAGAGAAAGACAAAACTCCCAACACAGTCTTGACTCAGGAGAACCATAGCTCACCCCAGACAACAACAAGAGAGTCATTTCCAACAACAACCCAGGAAACCCAACAACAATACCACTTCCTAGCCAAATCTAGGAAGCAAACCATCAGGAAAACCATCCACCTCATCTACAAAATCAACATCTCGCTCACCCTCAACACCTCCGCTATGTTTCCTATTGCTCGTCATTTCGAGTTTGTCTATTCCTGTCAAATTTTGTTATGGTTAGGGTACAACTAATGTTACATTGCGGTATGCTTGTTATTATTTTATATTATGAATTCTAAATATTTATTTTATATAGTTTTCTCTCATGAGGGCTATGTGGAAATGGTATATATTGCTACAATTTTTCTTTCATTTGGTATTAGATCTTATTTGTTAGGTTATAAGGAAATATCTTCATGGTTGTTAATCCTTATTGTAAGGGAAATATTGTGCATAATTTAAGCCATGGTATTGTGTGAAAAAGGATTGAAGGAATTTTTTAATGTTGTAGATGTGTTGTAGATTTGAGTATTACAAATTTGGGGTTTTATGGTGATTTGAAAAATGGGTTTTTGTTTTGGCCTATTTTGTGAGGATTTTAAAGACTTGAAGTCTTGAAAGTGACCTCCTAGACAAAAAAAAGCCTCATTATTAAGTCTATAAGGCCCAAAAATCAATGGATTGATATAAAACTAGACATATTTTGGAGAAAAACATTTAGCTATTTTTGGGGGACATGAAGGAATATTTGATTGCAAAAATTTGTACAATCTATACCATCCTATAAATTCACAGTCAATTGGTGGTGTCAAAAAATATTGTGTAGTATATTTTACCACCCACATAGTGCCTACATCATCAATTCTACAATTGAAAAAGTTTGGCATGATTTGATTAGGTCAAAGGTATAATTATTGCATCATCAATCACAATATTTGTGCTAGGGTATAACTATATTACCATTAGATGGTACATTTTTTGTTAGAAGTAGTGTGCAAATTGTTTAGAGTGTCAAAGCCCTAGTCACATGGATGACTAGTTGCCTAAAGCTTAGGGCCTAATTTTAAGGGTCCTGTAGCCCCTATTCACAAATTGTCATGGTGGTTGAGTCTATTGTGGGATAGGCTCTACCCCATCTACTACTACTTGTGGTACCCTTAAGCCCTTGTTGCCCCACCAGGGATCTTCCTAGTGCTTATGTGTTTAGCCAACCACTACCACCAGGGGAGCCACTAGCCCCTATTTCCTAACACCACTTGAGAGCCACCACAAAACCACAAGGCCATTAAAATAGTGCAGGGTTTCTTTTCTTTGATTTTCTAATGGAGCTATTTTTTTAGGAGGCAAAAATTTCACCTAGGGAGTCAATTTTTTGCATTCGTATAGTTGATATAAAGCTCTTTTTGAGAATTGCATAGTGGTATTAGTTTTTTTTTTCCATATTTTTATATTTTTAATAGAAAATGCTAGTTGATCATTGATTAAACAGGTATATATCTTACTTGTATTATTTTCCCTAGATTTATGTAAAAGGTATTTTATTCTCTTTCATTTTGGTAAAAATTTCCACTCTTACTACTAGCACTATCCTATACACATATGGTCTTCATACCATCCCTCCTTATCCTATGAAAACCTAACCATATAGTGTAACTTCTCCTTTCATTACCATGCCATTACCTTTATATACCTTTCCCTCTTTACACATTCTCCTTTTTAAATCCTATACTACTCCTACCACTACTATATCCCTATACCTTGGATATACTATTGAAGAAATTTAATTAACTTGTAATGTACCTAAAAATAGACCCCTATTTTTTAAAGTAAAACTTGTAAAATAAAGCACACTTCATGCTTTCCAATTCAACTTCACCCATATATAACAAATTAACTTAGGTTCATTTTAGGTTTAGTTAACTTAGGTTCATTGCAATAAGATTATTTAAATAAGACAATGGTAAAGTTGTCAATAGGCATATTTGTCCTTCCACACCTCATCAGGCCAAGCCAATAGTGCAAACATGTCACCATCAGACATACACATAAGAATCACGAACATCCATACCTATGAGCATCCAAATGTATGAAATATAGCTATATATCATGTACACCATCAACATACACATAAAACATCACATCCATCATCAATACAACTAATAATTCCCATATCATATTGTTTATATGTCCTCATGCAAATGTGTCTTCAAATACATCAATATACTCATGAGTAAATCAGCTCTACAAAGCATACACACATATCCAAAAGGTTCCCCTAGGGTATTTGTATCCTATATGTATCCTCTTAGACTATCCCTCTCTACAACTATGTGTCATTCTCATCTCTACCACCTTGAGGTGATCCATGTTCATGTCTTTTAAAAGGTCACTCCTAGAATCTTAATTTGTATCTTGTTTAATGAGATAAAGCTCAAATCATTTCTACTCTCCAAAACACTTGCATTTAAATATTATTATTTTAAAAAAAAAAATATAAATATTGACTAAAACTAACTAAATAATGAAATAATTTAATATTATAACACCTTATGAATTATATCAAATGTATCTACATTAAAATTTATAATCGTCAATCTC
Organism: Sequoia sempervirens; assembly: GCA_007258455.2. Taxonomy (NCBI): domain Eukaryota; kingdom Viridiplantae; phylum Streptophyta; class Pinopsida; order Cupressales; family Cupressaceae; genus Sequoia; species Sequoia sempervirens. The sequence continues at coordinate 215,746 of VDFB02019721.1, forward strand.
AATCACTTGTTCATACAATATCTTTATTCTCCAAAACACCTAAATTTATAATACACAAGTGAATTATTAAGAGAAATAATATTTAGCCTAATTTTAACTCAACAATAGTGGATGTATTTCCATTGTAACCCCCTTGTACTCATAACATGATCATGGCCTAGGTAGAGTATATAAATTTTTTTTTTCCAACCTCACACATAAATCTAAGTTCTCCAACCTTGTGTGAAATACACTTGCATTTAAATATTAAAAATTTGTTGAGAATAATAAACAATATTCAAAACACAAAGTTAACTAGACATTCTCTCAAACCAAATATGATGAAGATTAAGAATCACTACCTAGAATTATATCATATGTCACCTTTTGAATTATGTCAAATGTATCCACATTGAAAGTTATAACCATTAACCTCAATTTCTTGTCCATACTATATATATATTCTCAAAAACACCTATATTTATAATATACAAGTGAATTGTTAAGAAAAATAATCTTTAACCTACTTTTAACTCAACAATATCATCATAACCTCCTCATATTCATAACACAATCATGGCCTAGGTAGATTATATAAAATGTTGTTTCTAACCTCATATATAAATATAATTACTCCAACCTTGTGTGAAATACACTTTCATTTAAGTATTAAAAGATCAATGAGCATAATAAACATCATTCAAACTACACAGTTAACTGAACATTCTCTCAAACCAAATAATTTGCAAGATCAAGAATCACTTCTTAGAATTCTATCTTATATGTCACCTTATGAAATATACTGAATATCTCTATATTGAAAGTTATAACCATCAATCTCAATTGCTTGTTCATATAATAGCTTTATTCTCTAAAAAACCTACATGATCTATATATACAAGTGAATTGTTAAGAAAAATAAGCTTTATTACATCTAAATAAAAAATAGTAGATGCATTTCCATCATAACCTACATTTAACTCAACAATGGTAAAGTAAAGTAGACTTGAATAGTCAAAAGCATATACATTATAATTAAACAAACATGAAAATCACCTGGAGATGAACATTATCATACCTATACCATATGGTAGATTATATATTCTTCTCAAGCATGTTTGAGGGGTCATCTCATACCTTCAAAGTATCTAATATGATTTATGATCAACATTATTAATCATTCATATTTTTTTTTCTTGGTTTTGCATGATGCTTTAATAGCTTAACATTTGTTGCTACAACTAGGTGTGAATCCATGAATATGTTTTTATGCTTCTCAAAGTGCCTTCAAGTGTAGGTATTCCATTCTTTCTAATCACATATGTTCAACAACCAAGTTCCAATAATAACAACTAATCATGTAGGATATGTGAACCCATCATCATCTGTCATAGCTTGTGTTATATTTTTTTTTTTCCTTGTATACATGGTGCCAACCAGTAGTCTGATCTCTTTTCATTCCCACATGGTGCAACAACTACATAAATATGTCCTGGTTGTACAAGGTTTGCAAAATATTCATAGTCAAATGAAATTTCCATGTCAATGACTAAAGATGAATAAGCTTGAGATAAAGGGGTTAGGTATTGTGGAATCCATGTATCTACCCACTCACTTGACTCACAATGATCCCAGTCACATTTAATAAACCTATGACAAAGAAAGTTGATTCTCATGTTCAAATAGTCCATGTAGTTACATTTGAGCTTCAAAATAAATACATCTTTGACAATTCCTTGATTATGTGGAAATCCAATTTCTCTCCCACTATCCCCCCATCAACCAACTAGAAGAACCTATACACTTTTGAATCAAGTTACCCTCCTTGTGACAATTCATAGTTACACCACTTAATAATAGAGCTTGCACCACTAAATTTAGCACCACCTCTAACCTTGATTTGTTCTTTAACTAGAGCTCTCTTCACACATGAAGCTGCTCCATCATGTTCCCCTTTTTCGTGGCTAGCTTATAAAAACTCCAAATATGAGGTATACCCTCTCTACATGCATTCTAATCAACCAATAAAACATATGAGAATTCTTGAATTGATTGATGCAATTATTTAGCCAAATGAGATGTTGAACTATTCTAATATCTTTTTCCTCCAAGAACTCAAAAAATTGTTGAAAATAATATTGCACATACTCTAATGAATGAGATCAATCATCACTCATGTAAAAATGATACTCCTTGACTATCTTCTTGTTCTCTTATAAACTATTAAGGTCATGTCTATGTGATTTGAATAAAAATAACGATCTAAATAGAATTGTAATATTGAGATTGGAATTCATTTTTTGGTTGCAATGTGTAGTTTTCTACAAAATTGACTATAGAGATAATAGTTCCGATTGAGAAACATCCTTACACATCCTAAATTATTTAGCTAGCCATTGAGACCTGTGACTATGTCTTGCATACTTGAAAAAAATATTTTTATTAAAATCATAAATAAAATTAGCAACATTTTCCTCTCTTGTAACCAACTCACATCTAGAACCTTCACCTCCACTCTTCAAATTGTATTTCACAATATCATATCTCTTTTTCTCAACATTTTCTTTCCAAAATCATGCTTTTTTCTATCATTAATACATGATATAAACTTTGATAACCCACCACATTGTAAACACTTTTCATTTAAACAATCATTTTTATAGAATTTGTAACCATCATCTCTAATGCATAAAAATAAATCTAATAAGTCCCTGGATGACTTTGGTAGTCACATTGCACCACACTCCTATAATATTTCATTAGTATGCGAATTAAAATAAATATTTCACAATAGTTCATGATACATAGAAAACTTCATAAATTTTAAGAGACACACTATACAAGGGATTACAAGATTCAAGTGCCCTTTGTGATATTTTTAAACTTGGACGTGTTTCAAAAAATTATTTGTACAATGTTGTTTGGCTATATTCCAAGTAATTTTTAAGATGTGGTGTACGATCTTGATCACCAATTCTTAATTTTAAAATATATTTTATATTGGGTGATACTCTAGAATTAGAGTGCCAAAATCATTGGATTTCATCCTTTGTGCTATTAGCTAGCTTCAAGATTATCAACTCGTGGAAGCCTACCACTAAAGACCAAGTATCATTTTCAAGAGAACTATCTAGTTTTGATCTTATTGCTAGTGATTTTGATAATTGTTTTATGATTTAGGCCTAATTCAAGACAAGTTTGCTTCAATAATCAAGCCTTTTTTAATTGCTTGCTTACTAATGAGGTTGTAATTACTCTATGAGTAACTCTTTTATGTTTTTCCTTACTTGTCTTTCTAATATAATTGAGTGCATTAAAAATATTTTTAACGATAATATTTCGATTTGACTTTTTTTTACATGATTCTTCAATTTCTTTAGTAAAGGTTTCACTTTGTAAATCTTTAGTGATTGTACAAAAAATTGACATTGTTCCATTAATTTCTTATTGGAAAACTATTCATTGAAATTTTTTGAAGCCCACAATCAAATGGTACATGATGATCTCTTTTCTTCAAGACTTTCTATTGTTTTATCATCAATTTCAAGTAATATTTGAGGTTCTTGAATGTTTTTCCAATTTTAACAATTTGGTAGGAGGTTGCGGTGGCTTTGATGCATTACTTCACACTTGATGGCAGATATACGCTGCTATATGGTCATCTCTTTGTGTTTCTCAACCACTTTCGCCATGGTAAGCTGGTGTCTTTCCCTTTTTATTTGTTGATGTCTCTAGAAGAGGGTATTTTGAATTTTAGGAAAAACCCTAGAAATCCCTTTTTGCATGAAGGTTTGATGTTGCTTATTGTTGAGTTTATTAAAGAAAACTGCTTTGTTAGAACCCCTCAGTCCCCTATTCCTGAGAAGAAGGGGAAAGGAAGTGTGAAATGTAGGATTGAAGAAATTTAGGATTCTGAGGGTACAGAGCTGGAGGAGTCAGAGGGCTGGTCTAATGGATATGCTACCGATCTGGATTATACGCCATTAGTGGGTGGTGTTAAACCCTCATCTTCCAAGGCTAACTCACATGATAAACACAAGTTGAAGGTGATGAAGGGTGTTGTTGAGGGTTCTTCTGGTAAGAGGTCTAAAGGTCATGCTAAGGTTATGGTTGATAAATTTCAGGAGGTGGTAGGGAATATTCAAGGTGATGATTATGGGATTGGTGGGTCCCCTGTGGCTGGTAAGAGGAATTTAGTGGTCAATCCGAATGACCCTACTTAGGTGTCTATGTCTAAGGATAAGGGAAAGGCCAAGATCTTCTCTGAAGGTGTGCATGAGGAGGAGCCTCTGGTCAGTTCGCACTAGGGCAAGGGTGTGTTTTGGGGAGCAATGGATTTTTCTCAAGCGTTGGGGCTGGTTAAAGAAGGGGTAGATATTTATTTTAATATGCTTATGTGGCTTATCTAAGAGGTACAAAACCTCCACAACAAGCATGACACCATTTCCCATATTAACATTTCTACTCTGCATAGTCTTAAGGAAAAGGAATCTATTTTTCAGGCTTACCAGATCTTTAAATGCTAGTGTAGGTTGTGTGGTGGATGAGCTTGCCAGTTTAAAGAGTGATTATGGTTTGAGGGTGGCTTTGCTAGAAATATAGAATAGGAAGCTTTGTAGGGATTTGGACATGATCATAAACATTAGCAAAGAGAAGCTGGAGGCCTTAGCTGAAGGTATGATTTTCCCCAATTCGAAGGGGAAGGAATTGACTAGGAAGGGGTTGTTTGATGACCATGCGACTATGGAACATGGGGAGGGTGCTAGGATGGAAGTGCATGCTACAGATTTGGAGGCTGGTTTGAGTGTTTGTACTCAAAGCAAAACAAAGAAAGGTAAAAAGTACCCTATTTAGGATGTTGAGGAAATCATGGAGATGCATGATAGGTTGGCGTCTAAGGATTTGGATGCAACAAACATGCTTAAGGAACTACTCAAATGGTCATGGGGTGTGTCTTTCTATTTTTTTTTTGGTTATTTTAGTCTCCTTGAAGGTCTGCTAATGGTCTTTTAATCAGCTAGTTTTTTGTTTCTGTTGGGTGGGCAATTTACTGTTTTATCTTTTTTGCCACTTTCTTTTTTGTATAGGATTTCAGGTATCCTTCAAAACTTGTTTATCATTAATTAAAAACAATTTTATCAAACTCATTATAATAAGATGGATTTCATATTTTTTTTTCTTCTTCACAAAGGTCCTCCCCTTATGTAAATTGGAGATACATTGAGTTATATTGTTTCATGTGTGTTATCAATTTCATCTGTGATACCCCTCATGTTGTTGTTACTCTTATGGACAAATCTTGTACTTGGTTGTGTGGGTGATCAGTTCACCATTTTGGTTGTGCATGGATTTATGGCTTGGTTGATTAGTTGCATTAGATTTTACATATGTTGTTAGATGATACTTTTTATGGTGGTTATGTTATATGAATTTTTGTGGTGTTCTTTAATAATATATATGATGATGTTGCGAGTTTTATGCTGTTATAATGTTTGGTGTGTTTATTTGTGAGTCTTGGTGAAAGGACATAGTGGCATCACTTGCTTGCAAGTGCCCTGTCACCCTGCGATTACCTTTCACGGTGTGTTTTCTAAGGAGATTTACATGCTTCACGACATTTGTTTCTATGCAGGATGCAGGTACAAAGTCTCGATTCCACCTGCTTCGGCAGGACAGGGCGAGCATCAAAATAAACTCAACGGGATTGATGTTGAAAAAAAGGAGTGGTTAAGAAAGAATTCCCGTCCCAAGTCCGTCTACTGTGAGTCTTTGGTTGCCTTTGTTCTTTTTGTCCTTGTGTGATATTGTGAAGTGTCGATTAATTTTTTAGCCTGAAATTTAATTGATTTTAGTTAAGTGTATTTTATTTGATTTTGGGAAGGTATGATCAATTAATATAGTTAATTGATAACATTATTAAAGTTAATCATAGATAAATTGATTAGTAATATTATTGTTTAAAAATGATTATTCAAATTAAATTTTATGTTGCTTCGTTATTATCTTGAATGTTAATTTGCCATTGCATTGTATTTTTGTGTTAATCAAAATAGTTTCTAAGTTCAATTATTATTATTATTGGAAATAAGATAAATAAAATAGAGAAATATATATATATGAATAAATTTGATTTAAAATTATTAAAAATTTATTTTATTGGATTTTTACGGGAAGTAGTGGGAATTAATGAATTTTTGTTAAGGAAATTATTCCCTGATGAAAAAGAGGCATGGGTAACAGAAGCTCTTCACGGGAAAATTTTGGCTGTGTGATGGAATTTTGGTTTTTGTTCTGTTGATTATTGGGGAAAGAATTTGGAAAAGGCTGCAGGGTTTTCTCTTGGAATTTAATTGGGGTTGGAGAGGAAATTTTCTGGAAGAGCTTTACGGCTGGAGGTTTCTATGGCAAAGTTTGGTACAACTCTTACTTCTACAGCCTACAGGAAACAGGTTCTTTCCTTTTGTTTTAAATTCCTTCCTATCATGAAAGATTGTCTGTAGGTAATATAAGTTTCTTTTCTGTAGAAAACTTATTCCTGGCTGTAGAGATATGCCGTTATAACATTGTTACTTCTGTAGAATATTTTCTTGTAGAAAAATTTCACGGCAAGTATAGAGAACCAGTTAAATAAAACTCCTGTGCTAGAAGCTTTGAGAAAATAGTAGAAACAAAGAACATAGATTTTAAATTCAAAACCCCATTATTGAATAGGAGAGATTTAGAAAAAATTGTGCAAAGAAAATTGTGAACAAACTCATTTAAATTTTAAAAAAATAATTATTGTATAGCTTTTGATTTCCTGGAGAAATTCTCTGTAGACATGTTATGCTATTTTGAAACAATTATTTTTTTTAAAGAAAAATTCTGTGACATTTCCCTGTCTGAATTTTTTAAAAATGCAAAGAGAGAAAACTGGACTAAATTCAGACTTCGAATTGGCCAAAATTTATATAAATTATATATATTTTAAAGCTTTAAAATAAATAAATAAATTAAATTTAAAAAAATATATATTTATTAAAGAGGTATGGAATGGCCATAAATATACTTCTGCAATTTAAGCAAGGCTTCATTAAATCCTTTGGTCAGCACCTCCCTATGGGGAGAGGTAATGCATCTCTAAGCAAATTTGTTTCAACACCTTTATATTTTAATATAAATAGAAATATATATATATATATTTAGATATTTAATTTTATATATTAAAATAAATAAATAAATATATATATATATATTTTTATTTATTTATATATTTAATTTAATTTTGATATATATGGGTATGTAAGTTATTTGCAACAAATTTATGGTTAATAGGATTAATTTGAAATAGATAATTTATCAAATATTTATTTGAGAATTTTTAGTTTAAATTTATTTAAATGTTTTTATTGGTGTAATTAATTGAGAGAATTAGTAAGTTGTCTTTTGAGATGGTGTTTCAATTCCTCCTTACTAGACTTATGGTTGTTTAATTTAATTGAATTCTTCATTGGGTTCCTTAGTTGGATTACCAACACGTGGGTTCTATAATTAATTCAATTTATTTAGGGGAAAGAGTCGTTACAACTTCCAGAGGTTTGGGAATTTAGTGCATTATGTTAGGGGGGATTTTATAATGGAGATTTGATTTCATTTGGTTATTGATCATGATCTTGTGTATATCTTAAGTTGTATCTATTTGTTCTGTTACTTGAGTCACATGTCTATAGCGGGATGGATTTTCCTCGCGATTGTTTCTAGACCTTGTCCCATGTATTTGAGGGTAAGATCCCTTTGATTGTGACGTGAGTTGGGAATTCTAGGGAGAGTGGCTCTATGTGGGCGCCGGCGCACAAAGGGGCTGTCAGGATAACCCACAGTAGAGTTAGTGTAAAAAGTGAAAACCTAACTAAATAATTAGGGGATGGGTAGTTAAACACTAAAAGATAATGATAGATACCTCGCTCACCTGTTACAGCTTCCAAAGACTAAAGGTGGTCGAGAAGGTCGTGGTTGGCATAATCATGATCTCGTTTCCACGAGTAATGCACGATTCCGCATGAGTCACCCTATGGGGCGGCGCCTTGAAATAGGCAGTCAGGATAACCATAGATGGAGGTGGCACCTTGTGATAGGATGTCAGGATAATCCATAAAGGCCATGCGATGACACTCTCCTCTAGCCTCCCCTTAGCCGTTTTAACTGAAACTCTCCTAAGTAATCATTGTTTTCACTTGAGCCATTTGCTGTCATGTTGTTAGTAGGACTTATGTTGTCACATTCCCTTGTGTATGAATTATTTTCCATGATTGGTGTTGAGTCATATGTGTTACTTTTGACATCTTGGTCGGGAATCCTTTTTTAACTACTCCTAGCACGGGGGTGGTCGAGTGGAACGTGCTTCGCACCCCGTTGGGTTTCCCATGCTGTAGTCATACCTTTAGTGCAGAGATTGTGGTGATGTACTTGTACCTCGCATTTATGTACTTTCAGATGTATACATTTATAATTTATTCATATCATGTAAATTGTATTGTAACTCGCCCATGTGTTGGGATAATGTATCTTGAAACTTGGATAAATGGTTATTGGTATTTAGTTTGTAACATGATGTATTGTTATAAAACACTTTGTAATTCAAAACATTATTCACTAATGTAATTATATATATTTGATGATATGTTGAGTAAATTAGTTTCTCACTGTTTCCAAGTTTTATTAGTTATGTAATCTTGTTTAGCATATGTGGTTCATTCTTATTTTTATGCTTAGCGTTTATCACTTTTATATGAGAGCTCATATCCGTGGAATGAATGTTGGATTAGTTAAGTTTGTTAATGGGTAGTTAACGTAATGTCTCTTCGTGTACCCCAAGGGATTTAGGAGTATAGGATGTATTTGTAATTATGATAGTTGCAAATGATAACATTGTACTTTTACTTTATGTTTTTAAAAAAAATTGTTGTGTAGTTAGTTGTCCTGTGGGGTTTGCGTGACGCGGTGTTACAACTTGGTATCAGAGCCAGGTTGGAAAACACTGGGTACTTTAGGTAGTTGAGTCCATTAGGCAACCTGGCGTAACTCTTGATCTGACATAACTCAATTGTTGTGTAGGATCATGCCTAGGGGTAGAGGTCGTGGCCGAAGAGGAGGCCGAGGTGGTGGCCGTGGAGCCAATCGCCAGAGTCCATCACTTCTGAGCTCACATGGGTCAGAGCATGAGAAACTTCAGAGTTCCCAAAGCATTCCGATAGGAGGTGGTGGTCAAAACCCAGAACAACCTGGTCTGGGTGGTCAGTTGTAACATTTGTTAGAGGAGTTATTGGGTCGTCTTGGCCCTAGGCAGGATGAGGAACATAGATTGGATAGGGAAAGGGAGAGATCCCCTAGACGTGGGGAAAACACAGCTGAGTAGGAGGCAGTAGTGGCAGGTCATATGAGGGACCTATTGAGAGCACGACCCCCTAATTTTGATGGGTCTGGTGGGGGTCTAGAGGCAGAGACTTGGTTGATCAATTTGGATAGATGCTTTGCGATGCATCTCTATGGCAGTAACACTAGGGCCAGGTGCGCTATCATGCACCTCAGAGGTTTTGCTTCCACTTGGTGGAGGTTAGAGGAGCATAAATTGCACATTGACATCAGTATGGTTACTTGGGAGTTATTTTTGGAGAGGTTTAGGGCCCGATTTCTTTCCGATCACTGGAGGCAGCGTAGAGCTGACGAGTTCCATGATTTAAGACAGATGACTATGACCATGGAACAATATGAGCGTCATTTTTATGAGCTCAAGCAATATGCGGGTATTGGGGATGATGAGGCCATGCTAGTGCAACATTTTGTCAGGGGCTTAAATTCCTGTATCAGTGGTGGTGTTCGTGTCTTCGAGCCGAAGACGATGGAAGTGGCAGTTGAGAAAGCCTGCCTTGTGGAAGAAAATTTAGCTATGGCTTTAGGAGGGCACAC
>VDFB02019721.1:225769-314535 GCA_007258455.2 Sequoia sempervirens
CCCCCTCTCAGTTTCTTGTCCTTGTTTCTCCAACAATTGGTATCAAAGCAGGTTCCTCTAAAGAATTTTAAAAGCTTGAGGTGATCTGAGATGGCATCATACAAGAAGGACAGTCCTTGATTCGATGAAACAAACTAGTCATTTTGGAAAGCTAGGATGGAATGTCATTTGAGGCGTATTGGAGAACCCTTCTGGAAGATTACAAAGAATCCATATGTTATTCCTTAGAATGGTACTTCCAGTGCTGATGAGATTAAAGAAGCTAAGAATAATTTCAAGGCTATGGAAGCTTTGTTGAGTGCTCTAACAGATTCAGAAATGACAAATGTGATAGGTATGAAGACAGCTCATAAAACTTGGATGAAGCTGGAAACTTTTTATGAAGGAGATGTACATGTGCAGATGGCTAAGCTACAAAGTTTGAAAGACAAGTATGAAAACTTGAAGATGGGTGAAGATGAAAATATTTCTTCTTTTATGCAGAGTAAATGAACTAGTGATGGGTATTAGATGTGTCGGTGGTACCCTGGAAGAGGAAGAAATTATAGCTAAAGTGCTCATATCATTTCCTCCCTCTTACAAAGTAAAGGATCATGTTATTGAAGAAACCATATCATTGATGAATATGACAAGAGATACACTGATTGGTAAACTTGTTGCCTTTGAGTTGAGTGAATTTGGTGAATATGTTCCCAAGATTGAATTTGCATTCAAGGCTATTGTATCTAGAAGAAACAAGCAAAGATATGATCTGGGAGAGTGTTCCAGAAATTCATCCAAGTGTGATGAAGAATTGAAACAACTTGAAGATGGAGAAAGAGGGGTAGAAGAATTGGAAGCACTAATTGTGAAGAAAGAAGGTAGAGGACAAGGTAAGTATAAAGGAGTTTTGCCTATTAAATGTTTTTCTTGTAGTAAAATAGGTCATTTTGCATCAAGGTGTCCTGAAAGAGTTCCTAGATCCAATCCTAACAAATCTAGATTCCAAAATAAATGTTACTATGATGAAGAAGGAGTGATTGATGATAAGTCTAATAAAGATAATGGAAATGAAGATGAATGGGTGTTCCTTGCTATCAAGGAAAATAGTCTGGTGGTTATTGAATCTACTAAAGTTGAGAAAGCTCTTGCAGCCCAAATTGAAGAAAAGGATGAGTGGGTTATTGACAGTGGATGCTCACATCATATGACTGGTGAAAAAATAAAATTTACAATTCTTGAGAAGTATGACGGTGGGGTTGTAAGATTTGGAGATAACAATGCTAGTGTGATTTGTGGCAAAGGATCTATTTTTCTTGGTTGTAAGCATAACACGGATGAAATACTTTATGTTGAAGGATTGAAGCACAACTTGTTGAGTGTTGGAAAGATGGTGGATAAGGGTTATGTTCTCCAGTTCAAAGATGGAAGATGCAGGATGCTTGGAAGATCTGGAAAAGTAATTACATCAGGTAAAAAGACAGAAGGTAATATTTTTCACCTGAATGTTGCTAGTGAAAGTTGTTTAATTGCTCAAGTAGATGAAAGTTGGTTATGGCATAGGAGGTTGTGTCATGTGAATTTTGATAACATTGTCAAAGTAAGTTCCACTCAAGCAATAAGAGTTCTACCTAAGCTAGTAAATCCTGCTAACACAATTTGTAAGGAGTGTCAAATGGGAAAACAGACTGGAGTTTATTTTAGGAGCAAACAACATCATTCAAATAGATTACTAGAGCTGGTGCATATTAATCTATGTGGTCCCTCCAGAGTAAAAATTCTTCATGGATAAAGGTACTTTATGTTGCTTATTGATTATTACTCTAGAATGATATGGGTTGATTTCTTAAGAGAAAAATGTGAAGCATTAGAGAAGTTCAAAAGTTTCAAAGCTATAGAAGAGAATGAGAAAGGCCTAAAAATAAAATGCTTAAGGTTAGAAAGAGGTGGTGAGTTCACCTCCAGGGAGTTCAATTCTTTTTGTGAAGAGCATGGAATCAGAAGATAGTTATCTGCTCCCTAAACCCCTCAACAGAATGGAATTACAGAGAGAAAGAACAGAACAATTTTGGATGTTGCTAGAATAATGATGATAGAAGGAAATGTGCCTCACATCTATTGGAGTGAAGTTGTAAGCACTATTATGTACACTTTGAACTGGGTAAATGTCAATATTACTTCTAGTAAGACTCCTTTTGAACTATGGTTTGGTTATAAGCCTACTGTTAGATATTTCAAGATCTTTGGAAGCAAGTGTTATATCAAGAGAGATGAGGATATAGGAAAGTTTGATGCAAGAAGCAATAAAGGAATCTTTCTAGGTTACTCTATTAAAAGCAAGGCCTACCGGTGCTATAACAAAAGACTAAGAAAATTGGTTGAGAGTGAAAATGTCAAAGTTGATGAGGAATCTACTAGATCATCCAAATATTGTGGATATGATTTAGATGACTAGGAAGACAACACAAACAAAAGGAATAATGCTTAGACATAAACTCAACTTCAAATTATGCCATGTGTTTCGATAAAACAACTTCAATTTGTTCTGGTAAATCAAGTAAGTCAGGAAGAAGAGACAAGTGCAAGTCCAGAAGAAAGAATAGAAGAGCCAGAAGCTTGAGAGAGTCCCAAAGTTCCAAGGTATGTGAAGCTAAATTATTCTGAAAATCAAATTATAGGAGACAAGAATAAAGGTGTGCAAAGTAGGAGAAAAATTGTAGAAGAATATTGCCTGATATCCAAGATTGAACCTAAAGATGTCAATGAAGCTTGCAATGATGAACACTAGATGGAAGCTATCAAAGAAGAATAGGTTGCTTACATTTTCACTAAGTCATTTTTGAATGATACTTTTGAGTATCTCATAGGGATGCTAGGGGTGATTTCCCCTCCTGATATGAACTAGAGATGAATTTATTTGCATCAATCTATGTACTTCATAGATATTTCCTGATTTGGATTGATGTTTCCATGGCTACTACTCAAGGGGAGTAGTCAGATGTGCAGATATGTGGTTCAAAGCCTGTATGTGGGAAGGTAATGCTTATCTTTTCCATTGATGTCAAAGGGGGAGAAGAGTAATGTGAAAAATATTTTTAGGGGGAGAAAAGCAATTGAGGAGAAGAGTCAAAACCAAAGGGGGAGTAAGTGTAGTTGTCTTAATGGTATTTTTCACATCATGTGTTTCTGTCAATGACAAAGGGGGAGATTGTTGGATGTTGTCATTGTGTTGCTGATATGTGGTTGTCATTGATGCCAACACTATTAGAATTATTGTATTGAAGGTTGTATATGTTGAGGATATTGAGAAAATTGTTAAAGGAAGAGTTGCAGGTTGCCAGTGGGACAGTGAAGATCATGAAGGTTTCTTGTTTTGTACGTTGAAGATTAGTTGTTGTGGACTAAAGGTTTTATTGTTGAGAGTATCTAGTTCATCTACTAGAAGTTTTAGAGGTTTGTGTGAATATTTGATCATGTTATGAACAATTGTGTTATGACAGTATTTATGTGGGTTATGTCAGTTTTCCTGATTGAATTTTATGTGAGTATGGTAATTTTTGTTGCTATGGATGATTCTCTATTAGTTCTTGTTGTTTGTGGATGCTTCTAGATCATTCTGTATCCTTGTTGTATGTTTGTGTTGATTGGTGTGCTCGTGGTCGAATATTTTTCTCGGTATGTTTGGGTTTTCATGTTCTTGGCCGACATGGTGGTTGTAATGTGTTGCAAATGCTTGAAGATTAAAATTTGAATGTTTGGTGTGCTTGAAGATATTGTTTTGGGTCACATCATAATATTAGCCGATGGTGTTTGATTTGCATTAAAATTTATTTGTAAACTTGGGCCAACATTGTAAATATGTTTTATATTTCTGGCCGACTAAGTTGTTGGTGTATTTCATGATGCGGATATATAAGAGTGGTTGTTTTGAGCGAATTTAGTGTGTGTTAGTATGTGTGTGAAAGAAAAGGAAAGCTAGAGAAAGAGAAAGTGTGCAAACATTGATCTAGTCATTTGATTGCAGAGTAGAGTGAGAAGAAGGTTGAGCGAAGTGTGAAGAAGGTTTTCTATGCTTAACTAGAATTGTAATCAGGCTTGTGTAGAAGCTATTTTCTCAGTTCACACCTTGTGGATCAAATCCAAATTACTGTGTATTATTGGGCAGTGAGCCCTCTTGTATTTGAGCAATGAGCTCTAGGCAGTGTGCCTGAATGTATGTGCATTCCCATTATTATTCTCATTATACTTTTAACAGGGTATAATATTGTGGACTAACATCCACCGTGGTTTTTCCCCTAACAGGATTTCCACATAAAAAATCTTGGTGTTCTCTATGTTTCTGATGTGTTGATTATTTATGGTTTATTGTTCATTCATCAAATATGAGATTAAGTTAAGTCTGAAAAGTTTAATATTATGTGACAATTGATTCACCCCCCCTCTCAATTGTTTGTCCTTGTTTTTCCAACACTACTTGCTCTAAATATGTACTTAATATTTGTGTTGATTTTAGGATAGATTTCCTTATGACCACTTTACCAAATGTGGGAAATTAATAGTATAAATATAGTTGGGCATTTTTCCTTTATATCTATTATACGAAAATTTAAAGTACTCAGAAGTAGGATATTGTTTAATATTATTGTATTGTGAGTTAATTTTTGTCTAATAAATAATGTGTTTTCAAGTGACAATTGAATATAGTAAATGAAATTTGATTAATTTATAATTTGGTATTTATTTATATATACGTGTTTGGATATAGAACAACCCATGTGGGTTCAATGTGTTACTTGGGTGTTGATAATTTAACCTCAATACCTATGTGACCCAATGTATAGGATCAAAGATCACTTTATGTGACATATAACCAAGTCAACTTGACCAATATTTGTGGTTTTTTGTGAGAATTAGATTCTATGTATTTGGCTATAAGATGACCCCACATATTGGAATTAAGTGATATAGGTGTAGATAGTTGACTATCACTAATATTATGTAGGTAATAGCTACCAAGTTTCATCCATCGTATCTTTATTAGTTTAATTTCACCAATAGAATGAAGGTGAAGGATGCCAAGGGCTACCCATTATATGATGCAAGAATAATTTTATCAACTTTCACCAATATTGTGCA
Source organism: Sequoia sempervirens (assembly GCA_007258455.2). NCBI lineage: Eukaryota > Viridiplantae > Streptophyta > Pinopsida > Cupressales > Cupressaceae > Sequoia > Sequoia sempervirens. The sequence continues at coordinate 230,885 of VDFB02019721.1, forward strand.
AGTGATGGATTCCAAAATATAACTATCATATATAAGGGTCTAGCTAGTGGTAATTAATAAAAAAAGTGATAGATGCCAAGAGCTACCTAGTGTATGATAAGGTTTGGCCAGCTTTCACCATTACCATGCAACTATAGATGTTAGGAGCTACCCTATACCAAGTTGGATCAAATCTCACCAACAACATGGAGACACTAGATTTCAAGATCCACTAACTTGAAAGGCTTAGAAAGCTATTGAAATCTTATTAATGGCCTTATAATGTTTTGTTACACTTACACCTTATTCAATGACAATAGCAAGAACTATGGGATGCTTTTTCATTATCACAACTAGTATAGAGAATTTTAGAAAAGGATGAGACCCATGTTGTAGAATGAGATGCACCAATATTTATTTTCTAGATAGGATGCACATAAAGGGAAGTGTTAGTGAACTAGGTAATGGGAAGATGCAGGCAATAGTATCACACCCACTTCATATCACTAGTGGGTCACTATAAATGTGTGAGTCAATCAATATGTACTTTTATAAAAATGGCCTCAAGTATTGTGTATTACTATTATACTTATTCCCTTATGAGTGATGATGAGTAGTGTAGGCCACTTGCTTGTCATCATAAGTGATGATAGATTGTGAAAAATGATAGGAACCATGATGCAATAAGGGATGCACTGACATTTTTTTTGGATGGGATGTGCTTGTAGGCTTATGTGCTAGTGAACTAAGAGAAGGAAAAGATGATTTCAATATAGTTGCAACTACTTCCTTTTTGGTAGCTAGTCAAGTGCTATGTGTACTTGTGAGGTTGTTAAGTTATTTACATTGTTTTTATACATGGGGTGCTTAAGCTAGTCATATTTTGTATATGTGATGCATGCACAAGTTATCATGTTATGTATAGGTGATGTATGTGTGAATCATTTACACTAGTATATGTGATGTATGTTTAAAGTAGAGTCACTATTTATACGTATTATGTGTGTAGGAGCTAGTCACCCTTTGTATAGGTGGCATATACCTTAGCTAAAACCCACATGTATAAGTGATGTGTCCAAGAGATATTCAAATATGTGTGTGTGACACAAGAAGGTTCTTATACATTATGTATTATTGATCCAATCACTATATGAGCATGAAATGTAAGAATGATATGGTCCTTACATGGTTTTGTGTATGTTCAGACATTAATGAATGACATAGAACCAAAAATTTATTGAAATATGTTTCTTATCATTCTATTGTAATTAAATTAATTTGAAAGCACAAGCTCAATGAATATTTATGGTTTGAAATTGAGACCAGAGATCTCATATAAAAGGAGAAGATGAATTATCTTTATAATTGGTGTATGAACTAAAGATTCTTAAATTCCCAAAAGGATACATAGGTAGATTCGTCATGAATGAACCATCAAGGATTAGGTCTAGGTCTAAGGATTACCCTAATATTGGGAGCTTGCCACATTTTAGTGTTCAATTATATGAGTGGTGGTGTAGAGTTGTCACCACAACTATGGTTGGAAAGGTTATGAAGTTGGAACTTCTAAACTAGATGGAGGATTTTTGGTTAATTAAGTTGGCACTTGTTGTGAATTAAAAAATAGTAGTAACTAATGAACAATTGTTGCATTATGCTCCTCATGCCACTAAATCCATCCAATTGCAAGGGTTTATGAGGTCTAAATGTATCTATATTGAAACTCTTCTAACAAGTAAAAAAAGATCCTAATACTTGTAGATGGTCACATTGCCATGGAAAATCTCATCCTCTTGTAAATATACATTTTGAGCTCATATGGAAGTCAGAATTGGGAGCCAACCTTTGCACAATATCCATCCTTGAAGTTCAAATGTGGGGTTCAAATTGATAAGTCAAAATCCTTCAACTTCCACATTAAGTCCAAAACTATATGAAATTTTCAAGGTGGCTATAAAACTATTGCTTATTGACATTTGAAAATTATGAAAATATTGGAGTATACTGAAAATTAGTGGTTTCATCCACTAATTTTCATCACCAAATGAATTATCTTTATTTTTTTACCCTTGCTCATCTAATCACTAAATTCCCTAAGATATTTCAAACAAGCCCAAACAAGTCTTCTACACCAAGGACTACTTCATTGGCTACAAAACCATTGTGTCATGTTACATGAATTGACCACATGGTTGTGTTATTTGAATTATTTTCTTAGATCAAATCCAATAGAACTTGTAGCTAGAGTACATGATGAGTTTCAAATGCATAATTATTCCATATTGTGGTAATTTTTTCATGGATTGAGAAGACTGGAAACTTCACCTTTATAATATTTTTTCTAGAGTATGTGAATAAGTAAAAGTATTGAAGGAGATGAATTCATAAACATTTTATTTGATAAAAATATTTAATACAAAATTGGGGCTAATTAAGTGTTTTCTATACAAATTTGAGACAAATCTATGGAGTCTTCCAATAATCATACAAGGGTCTTTCCTAAGGAAACATGAGGCCAAGAATGATGATGAGGAAAGTTCTCATAGGCATGGGGTGACATAAATTCTTCAAAGAAACAAGTAAAGCGCTAAAATGATATTTACTATTTCTATACCTAATGAAACCATAATAATTGTTAGAGAAATGAGTTCTAGATTTTATTGGTCTATTAAAGATGAGTCAAAGAAGATGTTACATGTTTATTGTGATGCAATGCTTGACAAATAACTTCATGTAAGAGAATTTCCATTTAATATTTGTACAAGTATATCATTACATGATTTGGAATATCATTACATTCAAAAAGGAAATCATAGATGATACTTTGGGCCATTTCATTAATTAAATCATGTGGCTAGATAGTTGTTAAATAGTCACTATCTATTGCATACCAATTGAAGGACTTTATTTATTTTCACTCTAGGACTATTTCACCTAAGGTACATTATCACTTGAGAATTTCTTGTCACCATTCATCTTAGTGAGAGATCAATGGTGTCAATTCATTCTTTAGGTATTTGCACTACAAGAATGATGAACTAATCAAAGTAGATAAGAGCTACAAGTATGGTAGGGGGAGCTCATAAATTTTGGACATGTGGATACTAAGGAAGGATGGTATAACATGGGAATCATGTTTATAATGGGGCAATAGTTCAATAATCCTATTACTTACATATATTCTACATACAATGATCAATATTGAATTTTATGCATGTAGAAGATACATGCCTAATCACCCTACATTGAATAAATGTATGATTTCACATAAAAAATTACCAAATATTTTTAGTGAGTAAAGAATCCATATACATATTTACTCACAACTATAACCAATCTAAGAATTCCTTTCATTGTAATGGCTTATTTTGATATTTTGTTAAAACATGTCAAAAATGAAGTATGGTCCTAGCAAATGTATCAATGTCATAGTGAAAAATATGTGCTAGAAGACAAAACCTCTAATTACATTAGAGTAAGCACAAAAATAGTGTAATCAACAAGAAAAAAAATCTTAGATTAAAGAAAAGGTCCTATAGATTTTTAAAGGCTTTGTACACATCATAGTGCCCACGTACATTTGATGTGTAGGACATGTAAATCTTCAACAAAGTGTCAATAGGTGGTCCTACAATCTGGTTTAGGCACAAGCACAAAATATTATTTATTGTGTTGTTACAAATAAATCTTACACATACAACATTATGACTAGGGATGAAAATAACATTCTTAAGTTTGTTAATATACATTATAAAAACATTCTTCTCCTTACTCTTATCAAAGAGTATTTAATGTTCATGATGTTGATGTAATAATTACATTCCACATTTCATTGAATAAATGATATTACATGCTTGGCAGCGTTGACAATTATATGCTCCAATAAGCACATTTTTGAAATTAAAGCTAGTGGAAGACATTTCAAAACTATCAACTAATAAGAATTGAAATTCATTTTTATATTCATTATTAAAAGACATCAAATCTACTATTTTAGATATGAAAAATCACATTAAAATCAAAAAATCAAACTATTCTTTCTATAAGACACTATCTAATTAATTTTCAATCTAAAATAAAGACTTTAATTCCTTCATAATTAATAATAATAATCATCCTAATAATTAATCATTTTGGAAAAATGAATATGATCCCAAAAAATGATACAAAATGTCCTTTTTTCCTTAAAAAAAAAAATCTTACCATTTCATAGTATAATGTGAAAACCTTAATATTATTAATTTATTCATTACTAAAATTTCTAAGAAATAAAATATATATCATTAAACATGAATATAGCTGACTATTCTTTAGGATTTTTTTAGAAGGGATTCCATAGATTTCATAATCTTTGAGTAATTCTAGCTGAGAAAATTTAGGAGAGAAATTGTAGAAAACTGGTGGTTCCATAAATAAACTCTTTGACTTCCAAAAACTTTACCAAAATTTGATAAGAATTCTAAAACATTCAATAGTCCTTGCACTGCCACCATGCAGATATTAAATATTATAAACTTTCTAAATTGGAGGGGATTACTTTCAGACCCAGCCCCCAAGCAGTCCCACCCAAGTAACAGTTTTAAAATCTGTGGCCCAAAAAAATAGGGGCTCCTATTTTACAGGAAGATATTTCATTTAATTATATACCCATTTTTTTATAGAAGCCCCTTCCATTTGACCTTGTCCCTACTGCTACATTTCCCTTTCTATATTGTACCCAATTAAGTAAAGAAAATTGAACTCAATTTTAGAAAGCAAAATTTGGGCAAATTTGACTAAATTCTTGCTGTATCTTGATAAAGATAGAACACATTCTTATAAATCCTTATCTGTTAAAAAAACTCTGAGCCTATTGCAGGTTTCTACTTCACTTTTCACTAACAGTTTTTTCATTGCAATAGTTAACTAATGCAGTATCCATAGACGTAATTTTGGATACATATTGACCAAATCTATCTATTTCTTTCTATTATTTACATACAAACATAAATTCATGTTCGATTTAAGTGTCACTGCTCAATGAAGACTAGAAGATTTGTTGTTTTAAGACCATTCAACAACTACAACAATCAATTTCCATCTTCGGGAAGAGTGAGATATGTATCAGAATCCTGAGCACCTTGACCTGATCCAGAACCTCCTTCTCTTGCTGTATTTGGATCACCATGATCAGATGTGTTGGGATCCAGAACCATGTTACCCTGCACTGTAGTGCTGCTTGTGAGGCCAGTGGAGAAATCCTGGATATTTCCAGAAGAGTTTAAACCACCACCCATGTCTGAACCAGGGGGCATATTGAACTGGGCATTGGCATTAAATACAGAAGGAGAAGAAGCATGAAAGAAAAATTGCTGCTGAGGAACACCATGAATTGGCTGCAAGTTGAACAGATGTGTGCTGTCCTTCCCAAAGATAGACTGATTTACTATCTGTTGCTGCTGATGATGTTGAGGTTGGACATAATGTAGTTGGGCAGGTTGCAGCATTGGACTTGTTCTCCCCTGAAATACCCAATCCAAATACAAACCATTACTTTCTAAATCGCTCATGTGGGTCTATTAGAAACATCAGAATTTACTGTTAAATCTAGCTAAATCCGCCTGCAACCCTCTATACAGGCAAGGAATTTTACATGGCATGTTTCCCAAAGTCTGGATGAAATTACTGGTAAAACCCTAAACTATGAACCAGAAAATGGGTGTTTCAATTCGTTGGAGGACATTCTTTGGCCATCCAAATAGAAGACATATCTGCAACAATAATGCATGTTTGATGCTTCTAGATATTAGTTTTATAAGCATGCAAAGACTAAAATTATGTATTTGAATACCAGAAAATTTGGAGAGATTGGTTGAGACTGTGCATCTGCAATTGCCGCCAAATACAAGAGATTGCTCTGCAGTCTTGCTTGATACCTGCATCACACACATTTCCATATGTTCCCACTTGTACTTATAAAAAAAAAACACAAAAAGAAGCAAACCCACTTGTAGATATACTAAAATAAATGAAAGAACAGCAAAAATTGTTCTACGTATACAAAAAAGTTCCAGAAATACTGCATGAAAAAGGGCATACGTGGCACATTCATGTAGCCTACCCAGAGCCTGATTGTCCAAAATTGCCACTATCAGCTTTCTGTTCTCTTCCAGATACTGAGACACCTCGAACACCCAGAAAAATCAGGAATGCAAAAAATTACAGAAACAAGAGTATCAGATGCATGGCTTGCATGCATGCACTGTATTGAATTCTTGAGGGGAAAATGTATGATCTCCTATTGTTACTTTACCTTCTGAATGAGATCAGTTGTGACAGTGTTGCCTGATGAATATGGATAGTTGTTCATCATATCTCCTTGATAGTGATGATCAGGTTGGCTGTTCATCATGGCCAGCAACTCTGCGTCTTCCCCTCTCTCACCTCCTCTTAAGGATATCCAAAACAAAAAAATGACAAATGGGTGTTGCATGACATGGGATTCGCTGCCGAATATTCTATAATTTGAATTGAGAAGAAGAATGCAATATTCTATATAAATTATATGAAAATTACAAGAAATACAATACCAAATAGAGTGAAAGTGGGATAATGTAAATATCAGATTGGGGACCTTACTCTGTCTAGGGGAGAGGACCTAGTAGTTGTGCACTCTAATTTCTCACTTAACTTTCATTTCAGGGCCACATCATCAAATATGATGCCACATCAGCATACTTTTTGTCAATGTGTCCAAAAAGACCCAAAAAAAAAGTGAGACCAATACTTGTGCATTCACATCATGGGTAGTTGAGTGCTGATGTGGCATCACATGATTGGTTGCTTTTTAGATCAAAGGAATACATTTTGTTTAATTATGGGTAGTCAAGTCACAACTATTGGGGATTATATAAGCAACTACTATCACAACTATTGGGCATTATATAAACAACTACTATCACAACAATCCTCTCACCTAGAATGGTCATGAAATGTGTGATAGTAAAGCAAACAATTTATGGGTAGCATGGAGATGAAAAATGTATTAATAAAAAAGTGATAATAAGTATGTTTGTTATTAATTTTTATTTTTAAAATTAAATTATTTTGTCAATGTTTTTTAGTGTTCAATCATACATGTTTTATCTCTCAAATAGGATCACAAGTCCTCATGTCTTCAACGTTTCAAAATGTTTTTCTCATTGAAATGGTCATTCTTGTTGTGGAAAAATTAACTTAATATATTTTCTAAAGGTCGTGTAATAACCACCTTTGGTTACTACTATTTTTTTTAATTTCATTACACCTTCAATATCCTCTTGATTGGCAAGCAACTTCTTCCCAATAAGAAGAGCTAGTCTCATAACCTTACTCAATTGTAGCAAGGGTAGCAGCTCTATATCATAAATTTACAATCTTGCACTAAATAAGATAGAGTCATGTAACAAGACAAGTCCCTAGACCCAGACCTAATACTCGAGAGTTCATTCAAGATGGCCCTACATATATATCTATTTCTAGGAATCAAAGACATTGTAGTTCACATGCCTAAATAGAATAGTTTATCCACACAATCCACATAGAGACCAACTCAAGCGTACATCACATGCATACACATAGTGATTAACTTATTTATAAAACACATGTACACAATGTTACTAACTTATGCATATGCCACCTAAACATAATGTGACTACTTCAAGCATTCATCACATATGCATAATAGGATTAACTCATGCATACATCACATGTACACAATATGAATAACTTAAACATCATCACATGCACACATAATGACTCAATGACAAAAAAGGAAGTGGTGGCAACTTTACTACAAGGATCTTCTCATTTATCTAGTTCATTAATAAATAATCTTTAAGTATTTCCAAGCCAAATAAAGGAATGCCAATATGTCCTACTTTGTGTGTCCCATCTTTTCTTTCAAATCACTACTACTTGTGATAATAAGAAAGCATCTCATACTAATTGTTGTCATCACTAACAAGGTCATAATTGTAACTACATATATCACATAAGACCATTAATAAGATTTTCATAGTCCAATTAGCCAAGCTACTGGTAAGATCCCCCACTTGCAAGAAGTCCCACCTCTTAAAATTAAAATCATATTATTTAATTAAAATCATATTATCTATTCTTTAATTAAGTAATTAAAATTATTTAATTAATTTACTAATTATTCTTCTATTTCCAAGATTAATTAAATAATCTATTATTTAATCAATTATCTATTTCTTATCTCTACAAACTAAATAATTTATCATTTAATTATTTCTCACTTCTTAAATTAAGTAATTATTTTAATTATTTAATTTAATTCTCAACATTATCTTCTTCTAAAATAAATAATAATTAAACTTATTTAATTATTAAATACTCATGCAAATTCTCATGCCTGAATTAAATAATTTTTTTAATTATTTAATTTATTTCTCAAATATTATCTTTTTCCAAAATAAATAAAATCGATTATTTTATTTATTTATAAATTCAATGTTGTACATGTAAATAATAATTAAATTTATTTAATTATTAAATACTCATGCAATCCCACCTCGCTTGTTAACTAGACTTACTCCCACTCACTTCAATTATGCTAATCAATTAATTTAGTTAACTTAGAACCATTAGTTTTAGTTAACACTTTAATCAATCCTCTTAACTAAATCATGCATTCAATTCAGGCTTTGATGTCCCCTTTTTTTTATTGCACGATATCATTTGACTTGCTATATTTTTATATAATTGTAAATATGACACTTAAAATTATTATTAAACCATAAAAAAATATTATTATATATATATATGATAAAAATATAAATTAGTTTAAAATATAATAGTTCTTCAGTTATCATTGCTTTATATTAACATTAAATTTTTGCATTTATTACTAATTATCAATATTTTATAATTTTACTTTTATATATATATATAGGATATCCATATGAGTAATATATATGATAAATTAGTTTAAAATAGTTCTTCAGTTATCATTGCTTTTTATAACATTTTTACAAAAATATATATTAATTCAAATTTTTTTCAAAATAGAATATAATTGTTTTTTAATTTTTGAATATTTTAACCAGATTTATTTTTTATATGAATTTAGAAACTTCTTGTTAATTAATTGTAACAAATTTTTACATTTATTATCAATATTTTCTAATTTTACATTTTATATATATATATAGGAGTAATAACATAAAATCTTTTCAAAATGGAATATAATTGTTTTTTAATTTTTTGAATATTTTAACAGTATTTATTTTTTATATGAATTTAGAAACTTTTTGTTGATTGTCACACAGTAAATTTAAGAATATTTTTTTGCTAGTTAAATTGCTACTAAGGGGAAGCACCCTATATTGCTTTCAAAAAAAGAGTTTACATGATTTTCTAATAACCAAAAAAGACTTCCTTGATGGCCTTCCCTGTCAAAATGGTCATTCCTACAACCCTTTCCTACCCAGTATGTGTATGCATTTACATTTTTCAATACAAAATGGCCTAGCTGTGACACAAGCTTTGCTTACTATCATGGGACTAACTACAACTTACTAGACCCTAAAACTTGCTATCACTGTAATAAAATTATGGAAATATTGAAACTATACCAGACCCAACAAACTTCTTCAATCCTCATCATCGTCTGAATCTATGTGCTTCATGTAGGCATTATAGTTCGCTACCACTAGAAAATATGCTCTGCAATTCTTGTGAGTTGGGCCTTTCGCCTTCTCCTCAAGCTCTCTGGGGTCATTCTAGTGCCACTCCTCTCCAAAGCCGAATTCCCAATCATCATCATCCCCTACAACAATTTCTTCTAAGAACCCTTTTTCCTCCACGTACCTCATTTCCCAGCCTTGCGAAAGGTTGGTCACCAGCTTGGCTACTTTGAGGAGGAAAGTAATGCTCCGCTCATGCTCATACCATAGCTTTTCGAACCCTTTTGGATCAATGGTTCAAATCAAGGGAAATTTCATGACCTCCCTACTATGCATTCATATCATGTAGTAGTTTTGCAACATTGGGATTTGTTTGTTCTCATCCACATTGTCCAATGTCGCATCAATGTCTCTCAGCCACGCATGGATGAAGACCATTTATGTGAGCTTCTTCGCTACTTCCTTTGAAACACCCATGTGTAGGAGGACATCTAGGAACATGGATGGGATCTTCGAATTTGACCTGAACCTATGATACACTCTAAGGAATTATGGTCCTACAACCTTTTTGGTTTCCCAGAGAACCAACAAATGAGAGGAGACCAGCAATCCCTGCAGCCTCTTGTCTGTCACTTCACCTCGGAAGGATTGTTGTTTTTTCATATCCAAGGCTAGCAGAGTCTCCATTGTGCTACCATAACCAGGCTGCACCACTTCTCTAAAAATTACGAATGCTCTCTAATTCTAAAAAGCCTCTATTGTGAATGAACAAATTTACACCAGCTGAGGTCTTTTAACAACAAAGGCCTTACTTCCTCATAATTAGCTTTTCTATGTTTGTGCCCTTTGGAGCATGTTTTCTTGCCACCACCTTGTTGGTGATACTTAGTGAAATTAATGCATGTTGATATGAGATCCAACCAACCTCTTCTTTCCCTCATAACTTGTTTGATTTTCTTGCTCTTTTACCTTCTATTGATGGCCCATGTCTTGTCAAATAAAATTATGGATTTTTTCCTTTATACCATGTGTTATTCTTTCACCACCAATTGAAGTGTCGATGTCAGAAATTTTCTTCAGTGTCGTCTAACAGTTTTTCCTACATGGAATTCTCTGACACCTTTTTTCCAGCTCATCTTCCTTGTCATTTCCTTCTCAATAAATATGGCTAATTTTGAAGGCTTCAAACCTATCCACTAGTTGCTTGACACTCTACAACAGATGATTGAGTTCCTAGTTTGGAGTGGTGCCTCTCCTAATGGCATTGATCGTGATCATCGAGTCTCCTTCCAAATGAATTTTTTTCACTGCTAGATTGAGCCCCAACTGCAGGCCTATGGTTGTTGCTTTGAACTCAACTTCACTATTCGAGCAAGTGCCTAGAGGTGTGGAACTCTCTGTTATGATCTTGCCCTGAGCATCCCTTGCAATGCAACTAGCACCACCTAGGCCTAGATTGCCACAAGTTGCCCCATCAAAATTTAGCTTAGTCCATCTTGGTTCTAGCGCCTTCCATGCTACTTTCGCTCTCTTTTCCTTAGTTGATTGAGTTGATCCATTCCCACTCAATAGTTGAGGTTTGAGGCCAATAAATTTTTTGGTTAGGAAATCATCCTAGTTTTCGAAGGTTTTTTGTTTGCCTCCTTTGCTCCAAGCATCCTCATTTACCAACTCTACAATGGCTCTTTCAATTTTTTCCCAGAGTCTATCTTTATTCATCTCTTTCCCTTGACATATTCTCTTGTTTTGCTCCTTCCATAGCTCCCATATCACAATGGATGGGGTTATCTTCCATATACCCCCAAACACAGATTTATTTCCCTTCAAGGGCCACATTCTGAACCAAGATGCAAGATCTGTTGGCATGGAGCATTGCAAATTGAGATTGTTTCTCACTATGTTCCAATAATCATTTGCATAGGGACATGTCAGGAGAAGATGGTTTGTTGATTCCTCATTTTCTTTGCATAGAGAACATCTTCTCGGGCCTTGTACTCCAAAAGGTGGCTAACCTATCCTCCATGAGAATTCTTCTCTGAATCATCATCCAAGCAAAGACTCCGGCCTTGGGTAGGCATTTCCTACCCCCAAAAAAATTGCATGGCCAGTCTTTTCAAGCCATCACCCTCTCCTTAATCTTGTATCCAAGCTTCACCTTGTATGTGCATGTAGAAGACCTACACCATCGAATCATGTCCTAGTCATTGGATGGGACAAAATACCTGTCTTTGAGGATCTTTGCCAATGCATCTTTATATGCTTGAGGAGCATTGAGAGTTTGGAGATCATTCCAACTCCAATTGTAGGTTCCTTGATTGGCATTCCTCCTACCATAGTTGGCCACCTTATCCCACCAGAGCCTTGTTGTTTCCTCTTTGATTTCAATCAAGCCTGGGGTATTGTTGATGGGTGGTTTTCCACACCAAGAATCATTCCAAAAGGATGCACTATTTCCACTTCTGACTTCCCAAGTTACATGTTTTGCTATTATGTCCCTACAATCCAATATAAAATTCCAGATTATTGATCCTCTCAGGGGTTTAATTTTAGTGAGAATTCTAGTCAGATCATCGGAGTCTAGATACTTCCTCCTTATGATTCTAACCCACTTTTGCTCACCTTTTTTGTGAATGTCCCAACTAATTTGGCCCCCATGGCTTGATTCATTATGGATAGTTGTTTGATCCTTGCTCCACCAGCATCCTTGGGTTTGCACACCTTATCCCAGGTCAATAGAGGAAATTTATTTTGGTCCCCTATTCCACTCCAAAATAATTTCTTGAAAATTTGGGTGAGGGCCTCTTCCACTACTTTGGGTAATTTTAAGCATGACATTGAATACATCAGAATGGCTAACAAAATTGATTTGACCATTAGTAATCTTCCTACTAAGGACAACTACTTGCCTTTCCAAGTTCCTAGCCTATCCTTGCAGCTATTAACTAGATTCTTGCAATAGCACTTTTTGTTGATACTTGCAAACAAGGGAATCCCTAAGAAGTGACCCGGTAGTGTTGCTACTCTCAAATTCAGGATCTTGGCTAAATTTGTCTGTAGGCTTGGTTGAGTGCTTGGAAAAAATACCTCTGATTTTCCCCAGTTGATGCTTTTCCCTGGAGCTCTACAGTAGTCATCTAAAAATATTTTGATCACTCTTGCTTCCTTCCTACTAGCATCTCCCATCAGAACTATGTCATCTGCAAATTGGAGATGTGTTGAGGGTTCCAATCCATTGGCCACATGAACACCTTTCCAATTTCCTTCCCTTCTCAATCTTTGAATCCCTCTACCAAGCACCTCTGCCATGATTATGAACAAGAATGGAGATAGGGGATCACCTTGTCTTAGCCCCCTTGTGGAGGGGAAGAATCCATGAGCAGAACCATTCACTAGTACTAAGAATTTGGCTGTGGAGATGCAATTTTTAACCCATTTGACCTAGTTCTCCCCAAATCCAAAATTCCTTAGCACCTCCAAGAGAAATTGTCTGTCTACCATGTTATATGCTTTGAGGATATCTCATTTTAGAATCATGCAGGCCTCTTTGTTTTTTTTTTTGGCTGAATGTAGAGTTTCATGAGCAATGATTATTCCTTCCACTATTGACTGCCCTAGAGCAAAGCCACTTTGTTCTTCTGATATCACCTTTTTCAGTATTCCTTGAGTCTATTTGCTATTATTTTGGTGACCACCTTGTACATTACGTTACACAATGTAATTGTTCTAAAATCACTCGTTGTCTAAGGATATTTTTTCTTTGGAATTAAAGCCAAAAAAGTGTGATTCACTGCCCCCGGTATTTCCATTCTTCTTCTTGATTCTTCTATTGTCGCCCCTAGATCTTCCCCAATTGTGTCCCAGAATCTTTGGAAGAAGCTAGCTAGGAATCCGTCTAGGCTGAGGGCCTTGTTTGGGTTCATCTAAAAGACTGCTTTCCTAACCTCTTCCAAGGAGATATTTTGATACATGTGTGTATTCTAATCCTCTTTTATGATTGTGGGGATTGCACTCAGCAGATTATCCCTTGTTGTCATGTTTTCCTGACTTTCCTTGTTTAGAATTTCTTCAAAGAATTTGACCGCCTCTTTGTTAACCTCCTTAATAGACTGTATTGTTTCTCCATTGGCCTTCTTGATCTCTGCAATCTTGTTCTTGTTTCTATTGGAGATTGTTGATTTGTGGGAGAACTTGGTATTTATGTCCCCCTCTTTCAACTATGTTTCCCTTGACTTATGTCACCAATAGCACTCTTCCCTCTTTAAGATTTCTACAAACTCTTCTTTCAGACATTTCTCATTCTCAAAATCCTCTACATCCATCCCTTTCTCTATTATATGTTCATTCAGGACTTTGATTTCTTGCTTCAGTCTTTCCTTCTCCTGGAATATGTTCTTAAAATGTGTCTTGTTCCATTCTTTGAGTTTATTCTTAATGTATCCCAATTTTTTACTTATCTTGAAAATCTCTAATTTATCTCCAAACCTGATCTCATTCCACCACTTCTCTAGATTAGCTCTAGCAGGAGATCATCTCTCAACCACATGTTTTCAAATTTGAAATGGCTTCCTTTGTGGGGGAACATCCTACCCAAATATTAGGGAGATAGGGAAATGATCCGACCTTGTGAAAGGTAGTATGTGAGCTTCTTGTGAGGCTGCCAGTTCTCCCCAATCACCCCAGAGAAGGAATCTATCCAATCTTTCTGCTATGTTGGTGAAGTCCTTTCTCCGATTGGACCATGTGAATGTTCCATTTTTGGTTTGCACATCCTTTAGGATATTTCTATCTATGAACTCCTAAAAATCTCTTTGTATGGTAGTTGTTCTTCCTAGGCCTCCTTGCTTCTCTTCATTGTTTAGAGTTGCATTGAAGTCTCCAGCTACTATTCCCATATCATCTCTCCCATTTTCCAACTCACTTGATATTTTGTCCTACACTTTTTTTTTCCCCTTATAGCTATTGGCCCATATACATTGATACTAAAGAAGGTATCATGCCTTCTTAGATCCTCAAACCTGATCAACTACCAATTGTCCTCTTCTTTTCCTACTTCCCCATCTACTATTAGAGGGTTCCACAAGACTCCCAACCCACTGGATGCTCCTATGGCCTCCTTGAACTAAATTTTCCACTGCTTCCAATTGTACAATCTCCTCTAACCTTCTTCCTTACTCCATTTTGATTCTTGTATGGAAACTATGTCTACTTTTGATTGGTCAATTTTGTGCTTGATCATGCGCCATTTGTCAGGGGCATTGACATTCCATGTTATGATTCTCATTCTTCCATGGGAAGGAGGCTATCCTTCCCAACAACCAATTTTTTCTGACCAAAGGAATTGCCTACAATCATCAGCTTGGCTTTATTTGTCTTCTTGCCCCCTTTAGATTTTTTCTTTATGTTAGGTGCATTTATCTTTGATTTTGATTGTTCAAGTTGCCTTATCTCAAGCAATTCACCTTCCTCTACCTCCACCCAGGGTTCATCTTCTCCCTCTTATATTTGATAACTCTCCTCTTCTTCAGACTAAGCAAAGTCATTATCTTCCTCCTAGAGAGCATCTAAATTGTTTCCTTTGGAGGTCTGCTCATTTTTTCCAGCCTCCTCTCCTGTTGCCTGAGATTTTGATTCTACCCTATCTACTTCCTTTGTTAGTTTCCAAAGTTGGTTTTTGATATCCTTCTAGAGTTCTTGTGCATCTTCCATAAGGGAATTGAGTGCTTCCTCCACTTGAAAGCTTCCTAGCCCCTGCTTCTCCTTTATTAGTGGGGGGTCAATGTTGCATTATTGAGAGGTTTCTCCAGATTTTTTTTGCTTTGACTTGGTTTTAACATCCTCATATGTCTCTTATGTGGTTTTGGTTGCTATTTCCTATGATTTTCCATCTCCTATTTCTTCCCTCTCATCATTATTTGTATAAGCCTCCATTCCCCTTAACGAAGTGCCTTCCAGGTAAGAATCTCTAAAGAAGCATTTTTTGGGTTCTCATCCTTCCCATATTTCTATCTCCTATTGCTAACTTCCATACTTTGTCGGAATTTCTATGTTTTTGTATAATCTAACCCCCTCATCTATTTCTACTAGTATGTAGGCTTCATCCCCATCAATTCCATTTATAAGTCCTCATCCACCCTTAAGCACACCCCTAGGGCATCACATAATCTCACCATAGCCTCCACATTCTAGAATTATGAGGGAAAATCCACTAGCTTGATCCAAGGGGATTTGGTTTATTTTGCAATTCCAAGGATCAAAGCTTGATCTCCAATTTGGGCAATGAAAACTATGACCATTCATGAACAGAGGTTTCCCTTCTACGATTTCTAGCTTTAATTTTTGATCTATACATTCTATGAGAAAAAAAGAGTTTGGCAGTTGGTAGATGCTTACCCGGTCTTTGTATTTGTTTTTCCACCATGCTTTGATTTTCTCCCTAGGGCAACCTAGGCCAGTCCACTTTGCTAACAGAGCTCTCTCCATCAGTTTGATCACTCTTCATTCAATCATTTATGAGGGCATTTCATACAATTTGCTTCCCTGTGGTCGCAACCAGTCGCCTCCGCTTGTCTTCTTTTAGAAGTTTCATCTATTTGTTTTTCTTCTGAACAAGTCCCAGTCTCTCCAATTCATTCTTCTTTCAAATTAAAATTCTTCTCCCACTTGTTGGCTCAACTTTCCTTCATTCCCTAGCTTATGGTTTTCCGAGCCCCTAACTCTCCAAACTTTGCTAGTGCATTTTTGGATGCCACTACCTTTGTTGCACCAATTGGGATCTAATAGTTTCCCATGGCAATCATTTTCCTGGAACCACCCACACCTTGGATCACACATGCTCCATCCTTACATGTTCCTTCAGCGTGCTATTGTCTTTGGCTTTTGGTCAGGAGCCCACTTCTCACTATCTTCGATATGGCTTATGCTCTGGTTGTAAACTTCATTCATCGAGCTCCCATTCTGGCAGTAGTGCAGGTGGCACTTGTCCACCCAAGATCCATTCTCGAATAACCACTGCAGGGTGTGGTCCACCTTCTACTGGAGGAAAATGCCTTCCATCTTCTTCCCCAGTTCGCCTTCCTCCACCAAGTCACCCTATCGACTCTTTTTCGCCTCTGCATTTTTTTGCTCTTGCTCGCCAACTTGCACCATCTCTTAAATTTATAGTTTTTATTATTAGTAAATTTAAGATTTTTATATGTATTACTAATTATCAATATTTTCTACTTTTACATTTTTTTAATATATATAACATTTTTTGTTTTTATTGATAAAATTTTAATTGGCTTTTACAAATAATTTATACAAATATTTTATATAAAAAATATATAAATTAAATATTTTTTTGACAATTTAAATTTTTTATAAAAAGCATTTAAATGAACGTCACAAAATTTTCATATGGCAGGTAGGGGTGGCATCAAATTCCAATTTAATTCCTCAATCAAATCTACTTCACTCCTACTCACTTTGAGTCTTCTAATCAATTAATTTAGTTAACTAACCATTAGTCTTAATTAACGTTTTAATCAATCCTCTTAATTGAGTGCATTCAATTAACTAAAATCATGCAACCGATTAACTAACTACATTCATTTCTTCATTTCGTTGGGCCTTGGGGTAAAACTTTCTTTGAAACAACACTATAAAAATACATCGTCTCAAAGAGAGGAAAAATGTAGACACCTAATTCTAACTAAATGATTAAATTAATATCATTTTCACTTTATCCTATAATTGAATAATTTCATATTATTTGATTAAAATCATATTATCTATTCTTCTATATTAATTAAATAATTGAGATTATTTAATTAATTTAGTAATTATTCTTTTATTTCCAAGATTAATTAAATAATAAAATTAATTATCTATTTCTTATCTCTAAAATGAAATAATTTATCATTTAATTAATTCTCACTTCGTAAATTAAGTAATTATTTTAATTATTTAATTTAATTCTCAACATTATCTTCTTTTAAATAAATAAAATCATTTGGGTTGGGGCCCTAGCTCGGTTGGCTAAATGTTTCCTGTTGCAGGAGGTTGGTCATGAGGTCTAGTCTCCCCCACCCCCGTGGTACCGGAGGGCGTGTCGCACCAGTGTCGTCGATCATGTTAAAAAAATTTACCAAGCGCACTGCAGTTTATATGGGGTCGTGCTACTTGATTCCTATAGTCTAAAAAATAAATAAATAAAATCATTTATTTTATTAATTCAATCTTGCATGTAAATAATAATTAAATTTAATACTCATGCAAATTCCTTATCTAGTTCTTATCGCCAAGATTAAATAATTTATTATTTAATTAATTCTCACTTCTTAAATTAAATAATTATTTTAATTATTTAATTTAATTCTTCAACATTATCTTCTTCAAAAAATAAAATAAATTATTTATTTTATTACTTAATAAATTCAATCTTGCACATGTAAATAATAATTAAATTTATTTAATTATTAAATACTCTTACGTCAATTGTTAACTGAGACTTACTCTTAGTTCACTAATCAAGTTAATCAATCAAATCCACTTCACTCCCACTCCCACTCAGTTTGAGTCTTCTAATCAGTCAATTTAGCTAACTAATCATCAGTCTTAGTTAACGCTTCAATCAATCCTCTTAACTGAATAATGCATTCAATTAATTAAAATCATGTAGTCATTTAACTAACAATCAATTCCTCTCATCAATTCTCAACCATTGATCTTTGTAATCACTTTTTTGATCTTAACTATTGATTGGTGTCATTGAATATTTATAAATGCAACCATCCTCTCCTTCATTTTTCATCTTAGATCCCACATGAAAACTATACTCATATTTTGCAGTTGCCTTTGACACTATTGTGCTAAATACATATCTAAGAGAAAAGAATCACACCATTTCTCCCAAGGTGGATAAGAGGAGAACAATGGAGCTTGACGTAGGGTAAACTTATATTGTGTTTTCAATGATTTCATCTTTAATACAGTTTACTTTGCTTTCTTTATTGTTATGATCATTTAATTTTGTTTTTCTTTGATTATTGCTTCATTCCTTCATCATTTCATAATTGATTATATTTATGGTCATACAAAAATAAATTATTATTCTAAAAAATCAGCAATGAAGGGTGGTGACTCATTTATTGTGAAGGGTGGTGATTCCTTCAAGAAATGGATATGAAGGGAAAATTAGTTCATTGACATTCAATCAACAATTATCACTCATCTATCCATCACAAAATCAAGAAATTAAAATATCAAAAGGATCAATTTGATCAATTAATAATTCAATCATCAAATCATTCAAGTGTCAAATCATTCAATCATCAAATCATTTAATCACCAAATCAGTCAAGCAGTGCCAAATAATTCAATCATCAAATCATTCAAGAATCAAATTATTTAATCATAAAATTATTCAAGCATTAATTCATTCAAGCATAAATCACTCAAGCATCATTCAAGCATTAATTTTTCAATCCATCAAGAAATATCAATCAAAAAAGGCAATAAAAAATAATCTAGCAAATTTATCAAGCAATTAGTTTTGAATTTGAGGAAGTGGCTTGCAAATAGGAAGGATGAAATCCCTTCCAAGTTCATGAGAGGATAAGAATGAAAATCCTTATTGCCCTTATCAAGTTTGGAGGAAAACCCAAAACTTGGTTAAGGAGGACAAAAAACCTCCAAGGTGGACTAAGAGTTGGAAGGACAAAAACCATTTCATTCTCTTGGAAAGTTAGGGATGAAAACCCTTGATATTTCCACTATTGAGTTAGGGAAAAAAACATCTAATTAAGTAGATTTATAAGTATTTCTAAAGAATTCATGATATGATTGATTTTGACAATTGAGCTATGATTTATTGATCTAAATATTACCATGAATTCTTAATTTTTATGCTATTATCATTTTGAGTAAATATTATTGTTTTAAGGCCAAAAATTAGGGAAATCCCAAAAAGGGACATTTCATAAACCCTAGCTACAAAATATGAAAAAAATACCAAAATGCATCAAAATAAAAAAGAGAAGAACAAAAGAAACCTAACACCTTCTAGGAATGAAAATGATAGAAACAAAAGAGGAAATGATGATGAAAAGAGGGGGACCTTAGCTTTGTGAAGTGAAAATGTGGGGGTGTGTATGCAAGGCATAACACTTGTAACACCTATAACATCATCTTTATTTCTTTTTCCACTAACATATTCATGGCCCTCATTCTTTGGCCTCATTTTTGGTTTAATGGGCTCTTAAAAAAATCTTGCATATCTTGGTATTTTCATCATCTTAAAACAAGCATTCTTTGAACAACATCCTTTGTCATTATCATCACAACTAGTAGGATTTGTAGATTCAAAACTATTGTTATCTCTAATATTACACTCTTTATCAAAGTAATATTTAGCTTTATCACGTTTGTCAAATGACTCATCAAATAAATGACATAAATCATTTGTATCATAAGAATTATCACAAAATAAAAGCTTAGACTTTAGACATTCATTTTCTTTTTTGTATGCTACAAGAAATCGATTGAACTTATCATTTTGTTCTTTCAAATTTGATATTTCATGTTTTTTTAAACTACTCTCCTTTTCCATCTTCTAACTTTTATTCATTTAAAAAAAAAAAAATCTCCAATTCTTTTTCAAGATTATCATTTTTACATAAATATTCATATTTATCTTTTCCTAACTCCTTTGTCTTTGCTATCAATTCTAAATTAGACCTTTTAACTTTCATCAATTCTTCTTCCAAAATATTTTTTACACACATGAAATTCTCATTTTTCTTTTTCAATTTTTATCTAATCTTTTCTATTGAAAAAAAAAAATTATTTATTTAATTAAATTTACTTAGTGTTGCCACACTTGATTATGATTCAATCATCTACTACAATTCATGTTTTTTTGGATCTTCTCCATTATCTATGTCATAATTGTAGTGCCTTGAGAGCTAGTGCTTAGTGTGTATTACCACACCTCTTCATAATAAATTTTTTACCTTGTATATTTATTTATTTATTTTTAAATCTAAATTTTTTATTTTTCCTAAAAAATTTAACACTAATTTCTTCTTTGGTATGATCTCCCTCCTTATGGTACAACAACTGATGTCCCCACAATGGAACCAAATGTTAACAGAAAAAACCTTGATTGGAGTCCAAGGTTTAATATTTTGTTATATGTAGTAAACCTTGGTGTGATCTAATAAAAAATAGAACTTGGATATTCAATTTAATATAAACCAATTTTAAATAATAAATTATATGCATTCATATATACATACCCATAAAATTATATTAATATAATTTAATATCATATATATGTCATATAATTAATTCCTCATGTTTTACTCTCACTCATCATCTTCCTTATTCTCACACATATTTAGTTCATATGATTCCACACTCTTATTTCCTACTTTTACCTTCTTTTTATAGTCTCTTCATGAATTTTCATAATACCTTTCCATCATATCCTTTCATAATAACACTTAATTATCTTATTCCCATGAATTTATCTATTTTTAATAATATTTTACACTTTATATCTTATTTAGGCATATATTAGATGTGTTCTAAGGCTATCTAAGTGGTGTACATGAACATATGGATGTAAAAATGACCCAAATCACATCTATGTGGTGTATGATACCTCCAAGATGTGCTTGCACCAATCAACTAGAAAGACCTTTCACTCTGTCTTCACTCAAGAACCTGACGGCTTCAGGGTTCTAAACTAACTTAGATCATTAGCTAAGCCCTCCATTAACTCTGTCACAAGAGTTACTATCCTTGTGCTTCACCTTGGAGGCTTCAACACTCTTTGAAATTGTTGTCTCCTTTCCACCTAGAAGGATCTAGATGCTAACTTCATCCAATTTGCTTGAAAAGCTAGCAGGGGCGTTGTATACACTGATTTTATGGATTTCATATCCATTTGAGACCAACTTGAAGGTTCTGCAATCTTCACTCCTACCGCTTTTAAGAGTTTGCCTTTTGTAGGGGCTAATCCTTGTAGCCCTTACCAGTCAGTATTCTGACTTTTTCTCTCAAAATTTTCAAACAACCTATCAATTCAAATACACTTCCTGACACCCTTTTCAATCCTTTAAATCTCCACAAGGTGTCAGACCTCTGCCCCAACCGTACGGTGGTTTCCAACACTCTTGGAGAGTAGGGCTAATTCCCCTAAGATCTAGGGTTTCACTGGTCTTTGCTACAAATCTACCTTCAAATGTTGGTTTGCTGCTTCAACCCTATTGGCATGTGAGAATCTCATCTAATCCCACCTGGAACCGTATAGATTTCATACAGTGCTTGCAACCCCTGCCTAAATTCTTCAATCTTTACTCCCAAATCCCTAACCGGGCAGTCCTAGCTCGCCTAGGGTTTGGGTTTACAATCTTTTGCTTGGCCCTTTGACACTCCTATCCCTAGATATTTACAAACATGTGGCACCCCTTCCATACCCTACTAATCTCAGGAAAAACCCGATGACAGAGTTTATAGGGGAGCCATTTTAAAAATCACTGCTCAAACCTATAATGGAAACCCTCTAAATTCTAGTCTAAGAACATAAATCACTAACTCTACTCTATGGAACCTGAATGAACAATGAAAGGTGATTCAAATCTATTCTAATAACATGAACACTATGCTAAATCTGAGTATTCAACCCCGATGATAGCTCTGTTGCAAAACACACGGGAATTTCTAAAAAACACTCTGCAACTCTAAACCTTGAACACAAAACACTGAATCCTCTCAAAGCCTTTTGTCTATAAGATGAAATACACTCCAAGCTACAAAAAAAAAAACTCAAGAACAGAGAGGAATCTGTATATACAAAGCCTTTTTAGTCACTATTTCTCTAAACACTCGGGTAACACAGAAATACAGTAAATCTGCCAAACTGCTTTCTATTCTTTCACAACCAAAACTTGTTTACAATGATAACTTCTGCTTGTTATGAGCCATTACATCAATCTTGAAGTCTTTTCCACCATTCAAGGGGAGATTGCTCGCTCCCATATCCCTGATTTTAAGGGAATCCAAGACAACTACTAAATTGCATGCAACCTCTCGTTGTTGTCATGCAATTTTGCAATATTCTTGCAACTTTTCCATCACCCTTCTTTTTAGGATCTCCAACTCATTAATCTCGAGCAACCAACAACTAAACTTCCCTTGGCATCTTCAAACAACGAAGATATGGCTATGACAAATTTAATGCTTTATATCCTAACATTTGCTGTCTTAAGCTAAACAAAGCAAAATTTAACACTAATGATAACCTAATGAAGGTTTTAGTCCTAGTGACTAACTCTTCACACACAAATGCAAGACCTTCTAAGGTCCAAAACAAACACACCAAAATCCCTGCTCCTGCACCACTATGGTGCCTCACAACCATCTATATTTTTCCAATAGAAGACAAATGCAAAAAATCTTGGAAACAACAAGAGACCCTAATAAATTGAAATACATGGGTACTAAATTAAATTTTATATAACCTTGTGGTGATACTTAGCAAAAGAGATGGCATCAAAAGGTGTAAGTATAAGATATCAAGATGTAATTCCATGGTTACTAGGCTCAAGGGAAATTTAATATAGTCAAAATACAAAATGGATATACTTAAGAAAGACTAAATTTTATGCCAAAAGGAGACACTTTTCAAGGAGTATACAAAGTATTTCTTTCAAATTCAAAATTTAAATAGATCGTGAGGAAGAAGATGATGATAAGGTCTCTAGATATTCCAATAAATTGAACATCTCAATTTAGGACAACATATGTTTACTACAAGTGAACTTAGTTAAGTAATCATATTGAATCACACTTATAATAGAAGAAAATTTATTCCAAAGATAATTGTGTGTAGTGATGGTAGGGGAAGAAAGAGAGAAAAAAAGTGCATGGAGACCACATACATGTAAAAAAAAAGGTAGAAAATGGAATTTAGTTATGTACATAGTTAAATAAAAGTGAATAGAACTTTAGTAGAGGTAGAGGTAGAGGTAAATGAAAGAAGAACCACATAAGAGACTACAACAATATTTATTGTAGATGTGACAAGAAAATCTTTGAGCTTTAAATATTTGGAAGTAGAGTATAATCAAAGCCATGTAGAGAATCATGTTAACATCATACCAACCAAAGAAGAAGGGAGTGAATAAAAAATAATAGATCTAGAGGCTAGGAACAATTTTATGATGTACAAACCAATAATCAAGTTAGCCAAAAAAGAGAAGTAATTATTGTTAAGGAAAATAATTTTTTTCACTACATATAATTTAGATGGTAATTGTTAAAAATTACCAATTTATTGAGGTAACACTAATAAATTGGTGTTTATTAATATGATTAAAATTTTTGGGTTGAGACTTTTCAAATCCCCCATGTAATACTTAATTTTAGTAAGGAAAAAATAGTTTAAAAAAGTCCAACAAAATTATTCATGAACTAACAATTATGAGACTAATAATTAAGCAATGCATGCTATCACACTAGTGTTGTCATTACACATGATAGCACAACACCCAAAAACCTCTATATGTATCAAATATATGTGTAAGAATATACAAGGGAGAGGTTTCACCATCTTGATGTATGAAACATAGCATGTATACTAATTTAGCACATGTACAAGTAGAAGACTTAACACTAGTAGAACAACTAAAACACAAATTATAAGATAGGGGAGACAAGGTCTCACCCTATACTAAGTGCATGGGAAAATGTTCTTATCGTCACACTCAAATTCATAAATGAAGACAACTAAAGGATGATCAAATAGGTTACAAAATATCATTCCTATAAATTGAATGAAGTAAATTTAATAAATATTAATTATAAATTTCTTTGAGCCTCTCTAGATTCATTTACCAATTATATAACTAAGAGAAAAATAAAGAAAGGAGGGTGAGTGCAGGATCATTATGGGCCAAACTATATTTCTAAGTGGCAATGGAAATACATAAAAATAAAGTTGATCAACTTCACATAAAATTTTGAATAGGTTATTAACACAATTTGGAAAATATGTAGGAATAGAATTTGTCGTAAATTGAATATAGTTTGTAGGATACTATTTTGTTTGGAAAAAAAAAATTATTTGGTTAAATTTTTTAATTTCAATGAAGCACTACTATAATTTTGAAAAAAAAGAAAAGCGTCATTCTAGCCAACCTAACTATAAGCAATTCTTTTTTCTTTTAATCTTTAAATATAAGTAAAGGACACATGTCTGGATGTAACACATTTTTTTTTTAATCTCTCTTGCAAGTAAATAATTAGTTATGAATTTTTAACTACCTAAATTTTTGAAAATATTAAAAAGTAAATTTTCGACCAACCTATATTGGTTAAAAAAAATATAAAATTCAAAAAAAAATTACCCTATAGCTAATGAAGCATAGAGTGTGACACATCTTTTGGATTTGAAAAAGGTAAAATATTTTGAAAGTTATAGATGTTTTAAATCAACCAATCAATCAAGAATTTAGAGTATGTGCATGTACCAAATCATTAATAATTATCTACTAAATTCAAAATAAAGCATATCTTATATTGGTAGAATGTTAGCAATTTAGTCAATAACTCTTTTTATTTTATCAAATTTGAATTAAAAAAAAATGGCATGAAGAGTGAAGTCTAGAAAAGAGAATGAAACCTCTAAACACATTAGAGCAATTGAATTTTTAGGCTTGACACTCCCAAGCCTAATCCTAAAGCTTTTCCAAGAAAAAATTAAGGAAAAATTTCTTTGTCAAAAAAATGAATATCTATTATAAGATATCCATTTTTTAGAAACAAATATCCATTTCTAAAACAATGTCCCTTTGTTATGTTGTACGAAACAAATATATGTTTCTTAGGAATGAATATCCATTTCATAAAAATAGATATCCATTTCTTGTGACATAATGAGTAAGAAACAGGTATTCATTTCTTAGAAATAGATACTTGTTTCTGAAAAATAGATATCAATTTTGTTTTCTAGGAAAAAAAATAGATATCTATTTTTTTTTCTAGGAAAAATGGATTGGTGGGCCTAGCAACAGCCCCCACAAGTGCTCTTCTCTCAAGAAGCTTGTGATTTTTGCGCTCTATAGAAAGAATCAATATTTTGTACACTCTTTCATACAAATTTGATTATATGAATAATTAGGGTGTCTCGTGCAATAGACAACAATATTTTTTGTAAATCCAAAAGGAAGAGGAAAATTCAAGCGAAGGAAATCAAAGTAATTAGGGGAAAATATAGAGAAAGGAAGAGGATGGGAAGAAAAATTATGTTGAATACTCTTGAAGGTAGAGGTTCTTATTTACCCTTAAATGACATTGAAATTAGAGTTTATAATGTTGAATATAATGAAGTGTTTGAAAAAATGAAAGTGACTATGCTAATGAAAATAAAAATATTGAGCATGAATGTGAAAATATCACAAAATGTGATGAAAAACCTATTAATAAGAGTAAAATCATAAAATAAGAAGAAGAAATACATCAAAAATTGTTTGACCAATGTGGATATGAACCCCATGATAATGAAATTACAATCAATAATCCACTTGTTGATCACATTGATGATGTAACACCTCGTCACGCAAACCCCAAAGGACAACTAACTACACAACAAAATTTTTTTAAAACATAAAGTAAAAGTACAATGTTATCATTTGCAACTATCATAATTACAAATACATCCTATACTCCTAAATCCCTTGGGGTACACGAAGAGACATTACGTTAACTACCCATTAACAAACTTAACTAATCCAACATTCATTCCACGGATATGAGCTCTCATCTAAAAGTGATAAATGCTAAGCATAAAAATAAGAATGAACCACATATGCTAAACAAGATTACATAACCAATAAAACTTGGAAACAATGAGAAACTAATTTACTCAACATATCAACATCAAATATATATAATTACATCAGTGAATAATGTTTTGAATTACAAAGTGTTTTATAACAATACATCATGTTACAAACTAAATACCAATAACCATTTATCCAAGTTTCAAGATACATTATCCCAACACATGGGCAAGATACAATACAATTACAAGACATGAATAAAGTATAAATGTATACATCTGATGGTACATAAATTTGGTACAAACTGTCACCACAATCTTTGCACTGAAGGTATGACTGTAGAATGGGAAACCCAACGGGGTGCGAAGCATGTTCCACCCGACCACCCCCGTGCTAGGAGTAGTTAAGAAAGGATTCCCAACCAAGACGTCAAAAGTAACACATATGACTCAACACCAAACATGGAAAAGAATTCATACACAAAGGAAATGTGACAACATAAGTCTACTAACATAACATGACAACAAATGACTCCAAGTCAAAACAATAAATTACTTCCAGAGGATTTCAGTTAAAACGACTAAGGGGAAGGCTAGAGGAGAGTGTCATCGCATGACCTTTATGGATTATCCTGACATCCTATCACAAGGTGCCACCTCCATCTATGGTTATCCTGACTGCCTATTTCAAGGCGCCGCCCCATAGGGTGACTCATGCGGAATCGTGCATTACTCATGGAAATGAGATCATGATTATGCCAACCACGGCCTTCTCGACCACCTTTAGTCTTTGGAAGCCCTAACAGGTGAGCGAGGTATCTATCATTATCTTTTAGTGTTTAACTACCCATCCCCTAATTATTTAGTTAGGTTTTCACTTTTTACACTAACTCTACTGTGGGTTATCCTGGCAGCCCCTTTGTGCGTCGGCGCCCACATAGAGCCACTCTCCCTAGAATTCCCAACTCACATCACAATCAAAGGGATCTTACCCTCAAATACATGGGACAAAGACAAGAAACAATCGCGAGGAAAATTCATCCCGCTATAGACATGTGACTCAAGTAACAGAACAAACAGATACAACTTAAGATATACACAAGATCACGATCAATAACCAAATGAAATCAAATCTCCATTATAAAATCCCCCCTAACATAATGCACTAAATTCCCAAACCTCTGGAAGTTGTAATGACTCTTTCCCCTAAATAAATTGAATTAATTATAGAACCCACGTGTTGGTAATCCAACTAAGGAACCCAATGAAGAATTCAATTAAATTAAACAACCATAATTCTAGTAAGGAGGAATTGAAACACCATCTCAAAAGACAACTTACTAATTCTCTCAATTAATTACACCAATAAAAACATTTAAATAAATTTAAACCAAAAATTCTCAAATAAATATTTGATAAATTATCTATTTCAAATTAATCCTATTAACCATAAATTTGTTGCAAATAACTTACATACCCATATATATCAAAATTAAATTAAATATATAAATAAATAAATATATATATATATATATATATATATATATTTATTTATTTATTTTAATATATAAAATTAAATATCTAAATATATATATATATTTCTATTTATATTAAAATATAAAAATTAAATTTAAACAAGCCCCACTTGGGAGCTGCACCTCCCCATAGGGAGGACGCAGAAAAGGGCGCTGTTATGGGCTGGCCCGTACCCCCTCTTCATAAATATATATTTTTTAAATTTTTATTTATTTATTTATTTTTAAAAAAACTTCAAATATATATATAATTTATATAAATTTTGACGAATTCCGAAGTACAGAATTTCGTCAGATTTTATATATGTATTTTAAAAAA
The DNA here is from genome assembly GCA_007258455.2 of Sequoia sempervirens. Lineage (NCBI taxonomy): Eukaryota > Viridiplantae > Streptophyta > Pinopsida > Cupressales > Cupressaceae > Sequoia > Sequoia sempervirens. The sequence goes on from VDFB02019721.1 coordinate 259,211, forward strand.
AAATTCAGACAGGGAAATGTCACAGAATTTTTCTTTAAAAAAAATAATTGTTTCAGAATAGCATAACATGTCTACAGAGAATTTCTCCAAGAAATCAAAAGCTATACAATAATTATTTTTTTAAAATTTAAATGAGTTTGTTCACAATTTTCTTTGCACAATTTTTTCTAAATCTCTCCTGTTCAATAATGGGGTTTTGAATTTAAAATCTAAGTTCTTTGTTTCTACTATTTTCTCAAAGCTTCTAGCACAGGAGTTTTATTTAACTGGTTCTCTATACTTGCCGTGAAATTTTTCTACAAGAAAATATTCTACAGAAGTAACAATGTTATAACGGCATATCTCTACAGCCAGGAATAAGTTTTCTACAGAAAAGAAACTTATATTACCTACAGACAATCTTTCATGATAGGAAGGAATTTAAAACAAAATAAAAACAAAAGGAAAGAACATGTTTCCTGTAGGCTGTAGAAGTAAGAGTTGTACCAAACTTTTCCACAGAAACCTCCAGCCGTAAAGCTCTTCCAGAAAATTTCCTCTCCAACCCCAATTAAATTCCAAGAGAAAACCCTACAGCCTTTTCCAAATTCTTTCCCCAATAATCAATAGAACAAAAACCAAAATTCCATCACACAGCCAAAATTTTCCCGTGAAGAGCTTCTGTTACCCATGCCTCTTTTTCATCAGGGAATAATTTCCTTAACAGAAATTCATTAATTCCCACTACTTCCCGTAAAAATCCAATAAAATAAATTTTTAATAATTTTAAATCAAATTTATTCATATATATATGTTTCTCTATTTTATTTATCTTATTTCCAATAATAATAATAATAATAATAATTTAACTTAGAAACTATTTTGATTAACACAAAAATACAATGCAATGGCAAATTAACATTCAAGATAATAACGAAGCAACATAAAATTTAATTTGAATAATAATTTTTAAACAATAATATTACTAATCAATTTATCTATGATTAACTTTAATAATGTTATCAATTAACTATATTAATTGATCATACCTTCCCAAAATCAAATAAAATACACTTAACTAAAATCAATTAAATTTCAGGCTAAAAAATTAATCGACGCTTCACAATATCACACAAGGACAAAAATAACAAAGGAAACCAAAGACTCACAGTAGATGGACTTGGGACGGGAATTCTTTCTTAACCACTCCTTTTTTTCAACATCAATCCCGTTGAGTTTATTTTGATGCTTGCCCTGTCCTGCCGAAGCAGGTGGAATCGAGACTTTGTACCTGCATCCTGCATAGAAACAAATGTTGTGAAGCATGTAAATCTCCTTAGAAAACACACCGTGAAAGGTAATCGCAGGGTGACAGGGCACTTGCAAGCAAGTGATGCCACTATGTCCTTTCACCAAGACTCACAAATAAACACACCAAACATTATAACAGCATAAAACTCGCAACATCATCATATATATTATTAAAGAACACCACAAAAAGTCATATAACATAACCACCATAAAAAGTATCATCTAACAACATATGTAAAATCTAATGCAACTAATCAACCAATCCATAAATCCATGCACAACCAAAATGGTGAACTAATCACCCACACAACCAAGTACAAGATCTGTCCATAAGAGTAACAACAACATGAGGGGTATCACATCCTCCCCCCCTAGAATATGGCTTACTCCTGGAAGCCAGTAAATAAGTATGGATAGGCCTCTCTAATGCGGGATACATCCTCCCATGTCGCTGAAGTCTCATCATTCAGGTCCCACTGAACCCGCACCTGCTCAATATATCTACCCTTGAGGGCGAGTCTCAGATGTTGTAGCACGGCCACGGGCTCGAGTGCTAGTTGCCCATCCTCGACCTGAAGAGCATTCCAATCAAGTATTGAGTAACATCGGGAAAGCATGGTCTAAGTATAGAAACATGAAAAACATCATGAATCCGTGATAGGCTAGGTGGCAATGCTAGGCAATAAGCAACAGGGCTGATCCTCTCCAAAACTTCAAATGGACCTACAAAATGAGGTGCGAGCTTGGAACCCTTTCCATAATGGATTGGGCTCTTCCGCGGTCACACTCTCAAAAAGACACGATCACCAACAGAGAACTGGCGGTCAACTCTATGTGCATCTGCATATTTCTTCTGTCTGTCTTGAGCTGCCACAAGATGCTCTCTGATGCGTACTACATGTTGTTCCATGTCCTGAAGCATTTCGGGACCAAGGAGAACTATGTCGTCAAGACGGTCCCAACTTAATGGGGTCCTACAAGGATGACCATATAGTTCCTGGAAGGGAGCCATGCTAATAGAGCTGTGAAATCCATTATTATAGGCAAATTCCACAAGATGCAAATACTCCTCCCAACGCGACTATTGATCCATCACGTACATACGAAGCATGTCCTCAAGAACTTGATTAACTCTCTCTCTGTCCATCTTTCTCAGGATGGTAGGCAGAACTGAAGTTTAGCTGTGTTCCTAAGGCACCCTGCAATGATGTCCACAATGCAGATGTGAACACTGGATCTCTATCAAAAATGATTCTCCATGGAATACCATGCAAACGGACGATGTCTTCCATGAAGATTCTAGCAACTGATGAAGCTGTGTAAGATGAACGGACTGGAGAAAAGTGAGCCACCTTGGTCAATCTGTCAACTGTGACCATGATAGCATCATGACGTCGAGAATTCATAGGCAATCCCACAATAAAGTCAATGGAAATTATGTCCCACTTCCATTCTGAAATGAGATGAGGCTGTAATAGACCTGTAGGATGCTGATGCACTGCCTTGACCCTCTGACACTCCAAACATCTAGCTACCAAGTCTGCAATATCCCTCTTCATGCCAGCCCAAAAGTATAATGCCTGAAGATCTGCATACATTTTCTTAACTCCCAGATGAGCAGAATAAGGAGCTCGATGTGCCTCGGTCATAATTAGAGTCTGAAGACCCTCGATAGAAGGCACGTAAATGCGACCCATATACCTTAGAAGACCATCAAACTCAAGTGAGTACCCTGCAAACTTTCCTTCTAAAGCTCTACCAGACTCAATTTTTGACTTCACTTCTTGATACCAACTATCAGATGGAAGTGCTATGAGGACTTGACTCCTCAAATCTACCTCAAGAGCCACTGTAGAAATCTCATGTCTATGCTAACTCAAAGCATTTGCAACTACATTTTCCTTGCCTTGAACATATTTGACCTCAAATTCATATTCGCAGAGGAATTCCATCCATCTTCTCTGCCTAGCATTCAAGTTCGGTTGAGTAAAAATGTATTGCAAACTGCAATGGTCACTGTGAAGCTCAAACCTATGACCCAACAAGAAGTGCCTCCATCTCACAAGGGCATGAACCACTGCGGCTAACTCCAAGTCATGAGTGGGGTAATTAAGCTCATGGTCCTTGAGCTTATGGGATTCATATGCGATAACACGTCCCTCTTGCATCAAGACGGATCCCAAACCCTCTAAAGAAGCATCTGTGCACACCACGAAATCCTTAGTAGGATCAAGTACCGCCAATATTGGCGCACTAGTCAATCTATCCTTAAGGGTCTCAAATGTTGTCTGACACTGTTTGGACCAAATGAGCTTCTTCCCTTTCCTCTGAAGAGAAGTAATAGGATATGCAATCCTAGAAAAACCCTCTACAAACCGCCGATAATAGCCTACTAACCCCATAAAACTGTGAATCTCTGGAACATTCTTGGGTGCTGACCAATCAACTATAGCTTGGATCTTTGAAGGATCCACTGCAATACCTACACCTGAGATGACATGCCCCAAGTATTTCACCTCTATTTTGTAAAAATCACACTTAGCCAAATTAGCAAATAGTTGATTGTCCCTCAAGCATTGCAATACCTACCTAAGATGTACCTCATGCTCCATAGATTTTGAGTACACTAGAATATCATCAAGGAACACAAGTACGAACCTATCCAAATACGTACGAAAAACTCCATTCATCAGGTTCATAAACATTGATGGTGCATTAGTTAACCCGAATGGCATAACTGTGAATTCATAATGCCCATAGCGAGTACAGAATGCAGTTTTATGAATTTCAGCATCAGCTATCTGCAACTGATGATAGACAGACTTAAGATCGATCTTAGTGAAGACTTGAGCTCCTTTTATTTGATCAAATAAGTCATCAATCCTCGGCAAAGGATACCAATTCTTGATTGTCACCTTGTTGAGTTGCCTATAATCAATACACAATCAGAGCAAACCATCCTTTTTCACAAATATAACTAGTGCTCCCCAAGGGGAAACACTAGGATGGATAAATCCTTTCTCTAAAAGCTCCTCCAATTGCAACCTAAGCTCCTGCAATTCCTGTGTTGTCATCTGATATGGAGCCCGAGAAATAGGCTCAGCTCCAGGAACAAGATCGATTCTGAAGTCGATGTCACGCTTAGGTGGCATCCCAGGAATTTCACTAGGAAAGACATCAGAATATTCCTTAAGAAGGGGGTAATCATCCAATGAAATCCCTTGACTCTCATCGGAGTCCAACTCATTAACTGACACTGCAAATAGCTGACAACCATGTCTGAAACACCTTTTCAATTGCATAGCTGAGATTAAGCGTAATGAGATAGGTCTCTGAATGCTAATGATCTCCACCTCACTACCCACATCATCAACACAACGCACTACCTTATGCTGACAATCAATTAAAGCACGGTGAGTGTACAACCAATCCATACCCAAAACCACATCATATGAGCCAAGGGATAGGATTCGAAGATCCACCATAGTTGTGAGTGCCCCTATTTGCAATTTGCAACCCTGAACTAATGACTCAACTGCAACCTTTGCCCCGGAGGCCAATTCGACCTACCATTTAATGCCTTGCCTAGCTGCCACCAGTCCACAACGTTCCACAACTAAAGGAGAAATGAAAGAATCTAATGCACCTAAATCAAAGAGAATAGATATACCAATACCATTCAACACACCTAAAGTTTCAACTACAGTGCCTTGATATTCAGCTTGGCGATTCTCTACTGTTGCAAATACCTGATGTGCTCTCCCTGCATCTCCCACTATTGGCTCAGAAGCAGCTAGTCTTTGACTAAATCCTGTAGTACTCCTCTGTGGACACTGTCTCGCTATATTCCCCTGTTGCCCACAGGAGAAGCAACCTATACCACGTCCATACCCTCTAACACCTTATGGTGCACTCGACTGCTAGAAGCTGCCTCGAGATGGTGTCATCTATGTACTCTGAGCAGGTTGCTCATAGCGATCATGTCGAACTCATTGCCAGCTACGGTTCCTTCTGCTCTGAGATCTATCACTCTGATGTGTTTGGGGTTTGAACTGTCTAGATTGTGACTGTTATTGCTACTGCGGACCACCCTTAGAAGGTGCCCAAAATTTTCTAGAAGTCCCTACCACTTGAGGTTGTCCACCTTGAGAACCAACACCTGTAATTGGAGCACTACCAATATGTACTCCTGTGTGCCCTCCTAAAGCCATAGCTAAATTTTCTTCCACAAGGCAGGCTTTCTCAACTGCCACTTCCATCGTCTTCGGCTCGAAGACACGAACACCACCACTGATACAGGAATTTAAGCCCCTGACAAAATGTTGCACTAGCATGGCCTCATCATCCCCAATACCCGCATATTGCTTGAGCTCATAAAAATGACGCTCATATTGTTCCATGGTCATAGTCATCTGTCTTAAATCATGGAACTCGTCAGCTCTACGCTGCCTCCAGTGATCGGAAAGAAATCGGGCCCTAAACCTCTCCAAAAATAACTCCCAAGTAACCATACTGATGTCAATGTGCAATTTATGCTCCTCTAACCTCCACCAAGTGGAAGCAAAACCTCTGAGGTGCATGATAGCGCACCTGGCCCTAGTGTTACTGCCATAGAGATGCATCGCAAAGCATCTATCCAAATTGATCAACCAAGTCTCTGCCTCTAGACCCCCACCAGACCCATCAAAATTAGGGGGTCGTGCTCTCAATAGGTCCCTCATATGACCTGCCACTACTGCCTCCTACTCAGCTGTGTTTTCCCCACGTCTAGGGGATCTCTCCCTTTCCCTATCCAATCTATGTTCCTCATCCTGCCTAGGGCCAAGACGACCCAATAACTCCTCTAACAAATGTTACAACTGACCACCCAGACCAGGTTGTTCTGGGTTTTGACCACCACCTCCTATCGGAATGCTTTGGGAACTCTGAAGTTTCTCATGCTCTGACCCATGTGAGCTCAGAAGTGATGGACTCTGGCGATTGGCTCCACGGCCACCACCTCGGCCTCCTCTTCGGCCACGACCTCTACCCCTAGGCATGATCCTACACAACAATTGAGTTATGTCAGATCAAGAGTTACGCCAGGTTGCCTAATGGACTCAACTACCTAAAGTACCCAGTGTTTTCCAACCTGGCTCTGATACCAAGTTGTAACACCGCGTCACGCAAACCCCACAGGACAACTAACTACACAACAATTTTTTTTAAAAACATAAAGTAAAAGTACAATGTTATCATTTGCAACTATCATAATTACAAATACATCCTATACTCCTAAATCCCTTGGGGTACACGAAGAGACATTACGTTAACTACCCATTAACAAACTTAACTAATCCAACATTCATTCCACGGATATGAGCTCTCATATAAAAGTGATAAACGCTAAGCATAAAAATAAGAATGAACCACATATGCTAAACAAGATTACATAACTAATAAAACTTGGAAACAGTGAGAAACTAATTTACTCAACATATCATCAAATATATATAATTACATTAGTGAATAATGTTTTGAATTACAAAGTGTTTTATAACAATACATCATGTTACAAACTAAATACCAATAACCATTTATCCAAGTTTCAAGATACATTATCCCAACATATGGTTGAGATACAATACAGTTACAAGACATGAATAAAGTATAAATGTATACATCTGATGGTACATAAATCTAAAACAAACTGTCACCAAAATCTTTGCACTGAAGGTATGACTGCATAATGGGAAACCCAACGGAGTGCGAAGCACATTCCACCCGACCACCCCCGTGCTAGGAGTAGTTAAGAAAGGATTCCCGACCAAGACGTCAAAAGTAACACATATGACTCAACACCAAACATGAAAAAGAAATCATACACAAAGGAAATGTGTCAACATAAGTCTACTAACATAACATGACAACAAATGACTCCAAGTCAAAACAATAAAATTACTTCCAGAGGATTTCAGTTAAAATGACTAAGGAAAAGGCTAGAGGAGAGTGTCATCGCATGGCCTTCATGGATTATCCTGACATCCTATCACAAGGTGCCGCCTCCATCTATGGTTATCCTGACTACCTATTTCAAGGTGCCGCCCCAGAGGGTGACTCATGCGAAATCGTGCATTACTCGTGGAAATGAGATCACAATTATGCCAACCACGGCCTTCTCGACCACCTTTAGTCTTTGGTAGCCCTAATAGGTGAGCGAGGTATCTATCATTATCTTTTAGTGATTAACTACCCATCCCCTAATTATTTAGTTAGGTTTTCACTTTTTACACTAACTCTACTGTGGGTTATCCTGACAGCTCCTTTGTGCGCCAACGCCCACATAGAGCCACTCTCCCTAGAATTCCCTAACATACCACAAAACATGAGGAATTGAACTCTCTCAAGTTCACCAAAACACAGGATAGAGATTCACGAGGTAAAAACCATCTCGCCATACTCTTATAACATAGTAACTTAACAAAAGAACGAAACTCAAAGTAATCACAAGATTACATCCACAAGGAAAGTAGAACTAAAAACAAAACAAATTGAATAAACCAAATTCCCTAACCTCTGGAAGTTCAACGACAACCCTATCTCCAATAATGACGTAAATCAAATAAATAAACACTCATGTTAACTCAACACAACAGTCTCTATAACGAACAACATAAAATAAACCTACTGTTTAATCAGAATCAAGGAATTGATTTATAACATAATTCCATAAATCAAACAATCATTTTCATATGCAAGAATTTCTTTTACAAAATCAAACCAATAACTTTCTCAATTAATTCCACTAATAAAAGAAAAGTAATTAAATTTAATAAATCATTTAAATCATATTATTCTCCAATTAAATCATATATATATTTAAATAAATATATATATATATCTATATATATATTCATATATATATATATATATATATATAATTAATTGAAATAATTCTAAATATTCAAATAATAAATTAAAATAAAATATGAAATAAAATTTCATATTTTATATAACAAAAAAATTTAATAAAAATAAAATAGTGCAAGCCCACTTGGAGCTACGTACCTCCCCATAGGGGAGGACGCAGCCCCAAAGGACTGCGTACAATAGTCTAAGTACTGTTGTACAATAGTCCTTTGATTGTTGTGCGCGGCCCTTTATGGGCTACGTGGCTGTACAGTTGTAGCCGTCCCCCCCCCAACTTTTCATAAATATTTTTTAAAATTTTAATTTATTTATTTATTTTTTAAAAATAAAACTTCAAATATATATAATTTATATAAATTCTGACAAATTTTGAAGTATGGAATTTCATTAGATTTTATATATGCATTTTTAAAAAAAAATTCAAAGAGGGAAATATCATAGAATTTTTCTTTTTTTAATTTTTTTTTTCAGAATAGCATAACATGTCTACAAAGAATTTCCCTAGGAAATCAAAAGTTATACAATACTTATTTTTTTAAAATTTAAATGAATTTGTTCACAATTTTTTTTGCACAATTTTTTCTAAATGTCTCCTGTTCAACAATGGGGTTTTGAATTTAAAATCTAGGAAGTTCTCTATTTTCTACTGTTTTCTCAGAGCTTCTAACACAAGAGTTTTTATTTAATTGGTTCTCTAAATTTTTCTACAAGAAAATATTCTACAGAAGTAACAACAACATATTTCTACAGTCGAGAATAAGTTTTCTACAGAAAAGAAACTTATATTACCTACAGACAATCTTTCATGATAGGAAGAAATTTAAAACAAAATAAAAACAAAAGGAAAGAACCTGTTTCCTGTAGGTTGTAGATGTAAGAGTTGCACCAAACTTGCCATGGAACCCTCCAGCCGTAAAGCTCTTCCAAAATTCTAAAAGAAATCCTTGCAGCCTTTTTCCAAATTTCCCCACAAGTATTCCACAGAAAAAACGCAAATTCATTCACACTGCCAAAATTTTCCCCATGAAGAACTTTTGTTACCCATGCCTGTTTTTCTTTCGAGAATAATTTCCAAAACAGACTACATTCATTTATCCACTACTCCCGTACAAATCCAATGCAAGAAATTTAATAATTTTTTAAAAAATCAATTTTTATTTTATTTATTTATATTTTATTTTATTTAACTTTCAAATAATAATAATGTAGTCTTTAAAAATAATTTAATTAACTCTAAATTAAAATAGCAATTCTCACATTCTAAATAATAACAAAGCAACCTATATTTTATTTAAATTATCCTTTTAAACCATAATATTACTTAATCCATTTAAATATAATTAACTTTAACAACTCTTTACAAAATTAATTAAATCACACCTAACAAAATTTAATTAAATTACAACTAAATATGAATCAACGCCAATACATTCCCATTCTAAAACAAATAAAACAAAGACAACCAAAGACTCACAGTAGACGGACTTGGGACGGGAATTCTTTCTTAACCACTCCTTTTTTTTCAACATCAATCCCGTTGAGTTTATTTTGATGCTCACCCTGTCCTGCCGAAGCAGGTGGAATCGAGACTTTGTACCTGCATCCTGCATAGAAACAAATGTCGTGAAGCATGTAAATCTCCTTAGAAAACACACCGTGAAAGGTAATCGCAGGGTGACAGGGCACTTGCAAGCAAGTGATGCCACTATGTCCTTTCACCAAGACTCACAAATAAACACACCAAACATTATAACAGCATAAAACTTGCAACATCATCATATATATTATTAAAGAACACCACAAAAAGTCATATAACATAACCACCATAAAAAGTATCATCTAACAACATATGTAAAATCTAATGCAACTAATCAACCAAGCCATAAATCCATGCACAACCAAAATGGTGAACTGATCACCCACACAATCAAGTACAAGATCTGTCCATTAGAATAACAACAACATGAGGGGTATCACACATTTTTGATGCAAAACACCTCAATAATGGGTGAAGACATTCTTCATTTTTAATATCATTAACTTGATCTTGAATGGTTCTAACATTCACATCGACTTGTTCTTGAAAGCGAGCACCATTGGATATAGGTGGTGGAGGTGGGAGGTTATGAGGTGAATGGGTGTGTAATACCCCTCATGTTGCTATTTGGAATTATTATTTTTCTATGCTTTTGTTTGACACTTTGAGACTATGATGGTACTATTTATTGGTTGGTTTGGTGGATTGGTTAGTTTAAACTGTTTGGTGATTATGCTACTTCAGTTGATGACATTGATATTATGATATGACATTATGGTTACATTGGTTTGATGATATTAATTTAATTTTAGTAGTATATTATGATGCAGTGGATTAGTAATCATGTTATGATATGATCAATTAGTTTAGAAATGTTATTTCATATTTGATATTGTAATTGATAGAATAGTTTTGGTGAGAAGATAGTGTAGCACTACTCATTTGTGAGTGTCCTGCTATGTTGCTATTCCTTCTCACAATGTGATGTTTTGATTTTATATATATACATGTACACAATCTTTTTGTATGCAAGAAATTGCAGGTATAAGTCTTGATTCCACCTGCTTTAATAGGACAGGGTGAGCATCAAATAACCCAACAGGCATGATGTTGAAACAGAGATGACAAGGAAGTCACCCCATCCCATGTTTGTCAAACCATCATGTTTGAGTGGTATTGTGCATCTTTGACCTTTGTTATTTTTGTAATTTAATATAGTGGTTTGTGTGAGTGTACTGTTCGCATTTATTTTACATTGGTGTTTTGTATGTTGTTATTTATTTAATTAAATGATGTTAATATATAAAAAATTTATTTCAAAAGTCATGTGATTTATTTAAAAGTGTAAATTAGTATTTTGTTAATTTAATTAAATTAGCATTTTGAGGATAATTATGAAATAAATTAATTAAACAAATTAAATTGTGTGAATTACAAGTAAAGCTTGCAAAATCAAAATTAAAACAAAAAGTATTGTTAAAGGGGGGAAACAATCAATAAAAGAAAAGAAAAGATAAAAAAGACCAATGAGTGTTGAGTTTGGCTAAAAAGCTAGAATTAAAATTAGAAAAAATTCTTTTAAATTGGAATTTTAGAAGCTTTCAAAAAAGAAGAGATATATTTTTATTTAATAGCAAATTTGTGAGTTTTTGATTCATAGGAAAATTTTGATAGAAGTTGCACAAAAATAATAGTTCTGAAAGATTGGATCTTCTAAAGTTTTCTGGGGAATTGTTTCATTTTATTTCATAGTAATGGGGAGGTTCTTATGAATAGATTATTAGATTAGAAATTTGAGCAAGGAAATCTGGAGAAGAATTTTTGAAGGCAAGAATGAGAGCACTTCGAAAAGGCCATTGGGATCAAGCAAAGCTTCATTAGATTTTCAACAATGCAGGACTCCAGGTTCCATTTGCTTCTTCTTTAGTTTTTTGAGTCAAAAGAAAAATAAAAATAGATATGTTATTTTGTGAAAGAAAAAGAAATTTTTTGGGGATTTAGAATTTATTGAATAGAAAACTTATGGAAGGAATTAAATTGGGTTTCTAAAAATGTTCTGTGTTTTTACAATTTGGCTATAAAAAGAAAAATATATCATTGAATTCTGAAATTGTTCTAGATTTCTTTAAAATTCTATTATGGAAAATAAATTTTCCCTTTGTTATAAAAGTCATTTGAAAGATATATATATGTATATATATATATACATATACATATACATATATACATATACAAATAAATATTTTATTCGAATATATATGTATATATATATACATATACATATACATATATACATATACAAATAAATATTTTATTCTATTCAAAAATTTTGTTCGACTATCTGTAGTTTAACTTTTGGGCCGAATCATTTAAAGGACAACATGATTGTAATGTTTGTTTAAAAAAAACAAAAAATTTAAAAATAATATATAAAAATTTATATGGGCGATGGGAGGGATGGTGTAGCTGTACCCCTCCCCTCACCCCTGCGTAGCCAATAGACTGGTACAAGAGTCACATGGACTGTCATGTGCATTCCTACGGACTGCAACCATGCTTGGTGGGGCCATAGTGCCTTTTTAATTTTTTTTTATATGAATATATATATATATATATATATATATTTACATATATATATAATTTTGTTTTTTTTTTATATAAAAGAAATTTTTGATAGTATAATTAAAATTAGTTGAATTATATATATATATATTAAATATATATATATATATATATTATATATATTATATATATATATAATATATATATATACATATATGATAATAAATTAACTTAATGACATATTGTTTTATGTTTTGAAAATTGAATTTATAGTTGTGATGATTATTAATTTGAGGAAATAAATTAATGGATTAATGAAATAAATCAAGCTTTGGAAACTAGTTAAATTGATTTGATTATTTCCTTTATAGTTGTTTTATTGTTTAGTGTTATCGATGTGGGAACCGAGTTTGGTTTAGAAACCTGATTTTGGGATATTATGAACCTTAGTTTTCTAGAGGTGTGATTTTATCATTGGATGTTTATCCCCGTTGTATGTGCTCTTGAAGTTGCAAATTATTAGTATTATTATTTGGAAGGGTTGTACGAGTTGTGTTAAGACTTTGTTTATGTGTTTAGCAAGATGGGTAATGTCTCACATGTCTTGGTTGTGATTTATGCTTTGATCCCTATGGTACAACCCTTTCCTTGTTTTGGTTTATGTTTTGGGATCTTCTAGGAGAGTGGCTCTTTGTGGGGGCTAGCACCTCAAAAGGAGGAAGAGCTCAGGATAACCCACGTAAGAGTAGTTTAACAAGTGGAAACCTAATAATAGAACTTAGGGGATGGGTAGTAAAAACATATAAGATAATCATGGATACCTCGTCTAGGAATCAGGGCTATCATAGACTAATGGTAGACTAAGAAGGTTGTGGTCAGCAAAGTCGTAACCTCATCCTCAGGAGAGGTTAATTGCTTTGTGTGAGTCACCCTGTAAGGCCAACACCTCAAGTAGGAGGAAGGGATAGGATAACCATAGATGGGGGCTGACGCCTCATGTTGGAGGAAGGGCTAGGATAACCCATGTAGGCTATGTGATGACACTCTCCACTAGATGCCCTTATGCCTTGTTTCTTGGGTGCCTTTGGAATTGTGTTCTGATTGTTGTTTCAAATTCATTTGGGAATGTTTATGATTGGTTCTTTGGTTACTTAGTTAGTGGTTATTTCCTTGGTTTGTTTGTGATGAGATTTATGGCCTTATGTTTATTATGATGATTCACAGATGTTGTCATTTATGTCCTTTGTAATCCTTGATGTTGTATTTGGAATTATTATACTATGTTGTCTTTTGTTGGAGTTGTCTTATGGCATTCATGGTTGTGGTTACTTCCTTGTCACCTTTGAACACAAGGGGTGGGTTATTTATAACCCATGTGGTCGGGTGGAAGGTGATTTGCACCTATTGGGTTCCCCATCAACGTTTGTCCTTCTTAGCATTCTTCAGTTGGAGCTTGTAACAATTATTCATTTTGTAATTTAGACATTATTTTGTACTATGTATTTATCCCACATGTATGGGAGATTTTATTGTATTTCATTCATTGGGAAAATGTAATGTATTGAACGATGATGTATTATTTATGCACCTTTGTAACCATTCTTTTATGAGATTCATTATGGTTGTATCATGTAGTGTATTTAGACTTATACTTTTGGATACATGGATGTTACCTTTGTAAACGGATTTTGTAATGGTTATGATGGATGTTAGATTAGTTAAGTTTTAGCCATATGTGTAATCTTTAGTTATGTGTTGTTTATATGATGTGACCTCACGTGCCCCAGAGGACTTGATGTTATGATGTGAATATGCAATGTAAATATGTTTTATTGTTTCATTATATGTTTACTTTGTATTATTTTAAAAAATAAATGTGTGCAATATTTTGTCCTTGGGGTTTGCACGGCGAGTGTTACAGGGTGGAGCTGGAGTGGGTGGAGTTGGAGGGTGTGGATCCATAATTTAGATATAAGTGAACTTGCATTAAATAAATTGTAATTTCAAAATGTAAGATACATGCTTAAAAATCCCCTTAAACCATTCAATATAAATGACTTAATTGAATACAAATGAAAAAATGTGTAAAGCTCATTTATGGCTAAGGCATGTAAATGAAAAATAAATAATTCTTAAAGTGATGTGAAATCTCATTTAAAAATACATTAAATTTTTACCTCGCTGCAATGTGGAAATGTTAAGCTCCAAATTGATTCAACAAAGGTGGAAGTGTTAAGCTCCAAATTGCCAATACTCAGTGAATCTATATACATAATTAGTAATGGTTAAACAAAACTTGTCCCTACAGCCATAGGGAAATCAAAAAATTTAATGGGCAATAATCGATGGGTTGTACAAGAGGCTATCATACAATATGATAGCCTCTTGCATAGCCCATCAATTATTACCCATTAAATTTTCCCATATCCCTATGGTTGCAGGGACATGTATTGTCTAGTCAATACTAACAATGGATCCAGATTCACTAAGTATTGGAAATTTAGAGCACTTCCAACAAGGATCCTTTCTATTTTGAGAGATGAGCAGAGTAAAAAATAATTAAAAAATTAAAAACAAAGTGTTTAGCAAAGAAATACTAACTTAAGAATAAGAAACAAAGCAAGAATTTAAGAAAAATGAGAATAAGTGATAAAGAAGGAAAAGTGGACAAGAATGTAAAACAGTTTAAAAAAATACAGAAAGGGGGTAATGAAGGTTCAATTTTATGCTCTTTTCTAGTAATAAAGGTTCAATTTTTTTGTTTGATGTTTTTTTTTTGTTTTCCACTAACTAGGGTTTCAAATTTTTTTGTAAGTTTAGGTAGAAATGAAAAAATTCAATAAAACTACAAAGAATGCAAAATAAAATGTAAATTACTTATTAATTAGCAAAAAAATACAAAAAACACATACCTGCAACTTGTTGAAGGTCATTAGAGGTTGCTGGAGGTCGTGAAAATGAGGCAGGGATTGGGTTATAAAGTCCTCAATGAAACATATATCCATTATAAACGAATATCCATTTCATAACATTATATTATATTCCCACGAGGCTTCAAATCCAATAAAATTAATAACAAATATATGTTTATTATAAAATAAATTTATTGTATATAATTATACAATACTATATTTCACATATACTATATATTATATATTATATAATATGTTATATATTATATTTAATACATAGTCTCCCTTTTAAAATGAGGGAGGGTTTTTCCTCAAAAAAATGGATATCTGTTTTCTCTATAATAAATTTATTATATAAAAATATACTATAATATATTTCATACATACTATATATTATATATTAAATATATTATATATAATATAGACTATAATATATATTATTTATATTCTAGATATATTGTATATATAATAAATATATTGTGTAATATATTTAATATGAAGTCTCCATTTCTCTCAGATCTTTAAGATATGTTTAATCATTATATAGTAAAGAGAGGGAGAGAAAGAAAGACATGAAATGGAGAGAGGGAGAGAGAGACTTGAGAGGGAGAGAGGGAGAGAGAGGGAGAGGGAGAGTGGGAGACACAAAGAGAGAGAGAGGGGGGAGAGTGAGAGAGAGAGGGAGAGTGGGAGAGAGAGAGAGAGTAGGAGAGTGGGAGAGGGAGAGGGAGAGAAGAAGAGAGGGAAAGTGGGAGAGAGAGAGTGGGTTTAGGGTTTAGCTTTTAGGGAGAGATGGAAAAACCTAAGAGGAAGAGAGGGAGAGAGGTTGAGTAGGAGAGAGTGAGTGAGAGAGAGGGATATATGGAAAGACTTGAGAGGAAGAGAGGGAGATAGGGAGAGTGGGATAGATAGAGAGTGAGAGAGAGGGAGGGAAATACTTGAGAGGAAGAAAGGGAGAGAGGGAGAGTGGGAGAGAGCCCGAGAGAACCCAAAGAGAAAGAAAGTCCTAAGAGGGAGAGAGGGAGAGAGGGAGAGAGAGAGGAGAGCAGAGAAAGACTTGAGAGGAAGAGAGGGAGAGTGGGAGAGAGGAGAGAGGGAAATGAGGAAGAGGGAAGAGGGGGAAAGATCTGAGGAGGGGGAAGAGGAGGGAGGGGAGGGAAATGGAGGGAGGGGGGGAGGAGAGAATATATATATATATATATATATATATGAGAGAGACCGAGAGAGAGAGAGAGAGGGAGGGTTTATTAGGGGAGGGGGGAAGACCCAAGAGGGAGAGAGGAGAAGAGAGGGAAAGGGAGGGATGGAGAGAGTGGGGAGAGAGGGAGATGAGAGAGAGGAAGGAGAAGGAAGAGGGAAGAGAGGGAGAGAGGGAGAGGGAAGGAGAGGAAGAGGAGGGAGAGTGGGGAAGGAGAGGGAGGAGAGGAGAGGAGGCAGAGAGGGAGAGAGGAGAGAGAGGGAGAGTGGAGAGAGGGAGAGAGGGAGAGAGAGAGAGATTCTTGAGAGGGAGAGAGGAGGGTGGGATAATATATATTAGATTAATATAATATTAATATATATTATGTATATCATCATATAATAAGAAATAGTAATTCTCAAAATTCAAATAATGGATATCTGTTATGCACGAATATTTGTTTTGTTTGTTATAGGTTGTACACTTGGACAAACAACAATATATATTAATACATATTATATATAATATATAATATCTATATAATATATTAATATAATATATTAAATTATTATAATATTAATATATATTATATATTAATATATAATAATTTAATATATTATATTAATATATAATAATTTAATATATTATATTAATATATAATAAAAATATATATTATGACATTGTAATTTATAAGACTAGAGGTAATGGATATCCATTTTGCAAGTTATATAAAAAATAAAAAATGGGACTATTTTGAGTATTTCAATGGTCCCTACATTCTTTTTGTAGTGCGTCTCCAAGTTCAACACTTTCACAATGTTTGTTAAGTTTTATTTTGAGTTTGTTGAATTAAATTGGCATTATAAGGTTGTTGCTTTAAATTTTGAATCAAACAAATAAATTAAATAAATCAAGTTTGAAAACCAATACTTTAATAATTAATTTATTAAAGTAAATTATGTGATAATGTATTTTATAATTAAAATGTAAAGATAATTATTGTTTAATCATTGAATTTAATTAATCAATTTAAAAGTGAGAAGATATTAACAAAAATAAAATATTAAAATTGGTATTTAATTTTGAATGAGGATAAATGTTAAAGAGAAGGAAAAGAGAAGTAAAAGATAGAAAGATTTCACATGCAGATCAAGCATAACTTCGAACTGGATTCTGTTTGAAAACATGTTGTTTTTATGAGTTTTTGTTTGTTTTTTGTTTTTGAAAAAAAATTGAGGATCTGGGATGGAGAAGCATTGATCCTCTAGAGGATTAATTATGAAGATTATCTAGCTTGAGAGTCTCATAATCTTTTTTTTTTCCCATAATTCATGCATATCCTACAATCTTACATTCCATGAGACCACATTTATTCAAATGAATATTGCCATCTACCCGAGTGTTTGGTCTCACGACCTTCTCTTCTTATATGTCGATTGGTATCTTTCTGAAGGGGAGCTTTTGCGTGTTTGACTTTTAGGCAAGATCTTGGAGTCATGGCATGAGGAGAGTGTTTCTTTCAGTCATGTAGACATGTTCGATAAAATTGAAGAACTACTTCACACAAAAAGATGATAGTGGAATTGAAAACATAGATAGACCATCAAGCAGGGATGATCGATTCTAGAAATATCTAGGAAGAAAGCTTTGTGCTTCAGCTACATAGATCTATAAATACCATCTAGGTTCTCCCTTTAAACTTGACTACATAATCTACAATCGTTATTTTTTAGGATAAATAGATTTTTTTTCATTTATCTAATGGCCTTCGAATAAGACCATTTTCCTTGTGGTGCTTGTTAATATTTGTAATCTTCCTATGTATTGAGTTTTCAAAATAGGAACACATGTTTAGTAGCATGCATAATATTTAGCCTTTGGAAATGGTGTGGAATATGACTTATGCTTGTCTTTTGTCAAGGTTACATGTTCTTGAGACACTTTCATTACAATTCATTCTGAGTATTTTATGTAACTGACGCAACCATGAGATCACCTTGCCTATGCTCCTATATTTGTGTCTTATCATGGTGTTAGTCTTCCTTTTCCTTAGTCGTTGATTCATCATTTTAGCATTCTTATAGAATTTGGCTTTGATCATATAGAAATCGGCATAAACCTTCCATAGGGACATTTTTCTTAGGTGGAATCCATGCATTCGGTTCTATCGAAGAACTAACTATTGATTTAGATGATAAATCGAGTTCCGAAATAAAACATGGAATTATACTATTGAATGTTGGGGTATTCAATTTCCATTCTTTTTTCACTGTACTTTATGTTATAAATTTGCTTCTTTAAGTCTATTGGAAATTTCTTGGGTTGTGGTTGCTTCCCTAACCAAGTCGTATCTACCTTCTTATGTATTCTGTAGATTTTGATTTCATTGCATCAAGAAAATGCTACTTCTATCACCTCTTCTTGATAAAAAATTGAGTGGAGTCACTAATGTTTATGGTATTACATGATAAATTAGGTATATAGAATATATGTGGTTTATGTGGTCAATCTATGTAGTTCAACTTTTCCTTTCCTTGAATCTAACCAACTGTTTTTCCTTCACCACTTGTGGGATGGTTTGGCTGGTGCACCAGTAGACTCATTCTTCTAATCTTTATGTATATTTTGATAACTTAGTTGGCTTGTAACACTCTTGATGGTGGTTGCATGAAATGGAACCATGATGCTACATATGGGTACCAAAACAACATCTTTTTTCGTACCACCCTGAATCATGAACTCTCTAGAAATGGGGATATCATCCACATTTTTGTAGGAAATCATCTCAGTGGATGGCTTGGAAGAGCCATGCCCATCTCTTGTAGCAATGCCCCTACAACCAATCTTCTTGTAGTCTCCTCATTCTTTTGAATTGCATGTTCTACTTGGTGTTGTCGATGTTGCTCTTCTCTAGTCATCTCCTGATAATCAGATCATAGAGTTACCTTGGGAGATGCTTGATTCTCCTCCATTTAGCTAGAATTAGCTTACAAATTGCAAGTCTTCAAAAGTATCTTGAACCATTGCAACAAGCATCTTTTGTGCATACCGTACAATATATATGTTGCTTAAGCCCATAAACCTATGAAGCTCTTGTTTTCCTAGAGAGGACTGAGTGAAATTGTTACTGATAAGTGTTTAATTTAAATATCTCTTTGGTTATGTAATGCCCTGCCACATAACCCTAGAAGACGATGCAAACACAATGAAAGTGTAACAATCTTTTTTTTTTTTAAAGTGTAATTAATAACAAGTGAACTAAAATTAACACGTACATCCTCTAATGTATTTGACAATGCTTACATTCGAATCCCATAATATACAAAACAAAATTAATCCATAGTATATAAATAATACTCATGAAATAAATAACATACATTGAAAGCATTAAACTCATCTCATTAGATACAAAGTACATTAAAGAATCATCCATAGATTGCATTCATTCCATAAAACAACTACAAGACTCATTTCCAAAATGAGGAAGTTCAAACAATAATGTTACAATAACAATGACACAAGAATTCTCCTCGAATACAAATGCGGAGTAGTACATATACATAAGTATCCAACTGAACTAGTATACAAGAGATGGTACAAGTAATTGGAACATGTGAGCTCTCCAATCTGGAAGATATTGCAATTACAAACATGTAGTGGAAACCCAATGGTGTAAAGTGCACATTTCACCCAACCAAGTGGTACTTGAATGCCCAACCCCCATGCTAGGAGAGAGTAAAAGGGCTTCCTAGGCAAAACCAACAACCTCTAGACATAGGCAACA
Organism: Sequoia sempervirens; assembly: GCA_007258455.2. NCBI lineage: Eukaryota > Viridiplantae > Streptophyta > Pinopsida > Cupressales > Cupressaceae > Sequoia > Sequoia sempervirens. The sequence continues at coordinate 279,382 of VDFB02019721.1, forward strand.
CAAAATACTATACCATACAAGAATAATACATACATAAAGGTTACATTGCTTCAAGAGTAAAATAATCAAGTATATCAATTGAACAATACATACTGTTGTCATAGGAGGAGTGTCATCACAAAGCTGCATGGATTACCTTGTAGATCTTCCTAGGCCCTGACCCCCATCTTGGGTTACCTTGGTAGCCTCTCACGACCCTTAGCCCCACATGCAAATTTATGTGGAATCAAATATCTTTCAAAGGGACAAGATAATGATCTTTCCATTCTAGGCCTTCCTATCTCATCCCAAGTCTTAATAAGCCCTTGAGCCCATGAGCAAGGCACAATTAACAAGTAATATGATTTAAGCTACCCTTCCCCTAATACAATTATTTAATTTCCATTAAATTAACTAATTCTCACATGAGTTACCCTGGCACCACTTTGCACATCGACCCCTATTGAGAGCCACTCCCCTACTAACAACACAAGGATCTAATCCACAACCAAGGGTAACCACAGTGCACAAAATAAATATCAAATCCTAATAAAAAATATAAGAGGCATCACATCCTTTTCGCAATAACTGGGTGTTTAATTGAAACTCAACCAAGTACATTACCCAAGGAAAAACAAAGGGTTGAACCATAAAACACAACAACCCCCTCATAAAATAACATCATCTGGAAGACTTACATACATGACTAATCAATTTCCCAAACTTACAAGAATAGAAGAAATCATAATTTAATAGGCAATTCAGGCAGGAAATAAAACTACCATTAGGATTTCCTAAATCCAATTTCCATTTCAATAAAATACAATAATAAATTGCCCAAAATAAACTAACTTAATACAATTTCAAGTATAGACAATAGAGAAATTAAATCTAACTGTCTATTTCAATTTATCAATTACATTTTAATAAAATGCATTTTCCTTTTTTTAAAACATTTTAATTTAAAACCATCTACTTGTGCATTTAATGCATCTATTATATCAAAATATCCATTTAAATATATATATATATATATATATATATATATATATATATATACATACACACACACATATATATAAATGAATATATACTTACATATATACATATATATATATATATTATATTTTAAAATTTAAAAACCATATTATAATCGAAAGAGAAATTTATAAAAGTACAAACAAAATTTCAAAGGCTGCTATAATATTGCAACGTCGACCTGTATACAGTGTCGGCTCCAATTGAAGGGCGCGAGTCTGTGGAGGGTAGTGTTGGGCTGCGTCCACAATCTACCTCCCTTTGCAGGTGGTGGCTATGGGGACAACCATAGCCTCCCCCATAATTATATTCAAACCATTTAATTTTTAACAAAACCTGCAAATAAATAAAATTCCTTGTATGAAATTTATCTCTGCATTTTTTTCAATACAATTTTTTTATTCAAAATGATTTCTATAGGGATTAACAACATATAAAAATATACATATATATAAATATATGTATATATATATATATCTATATATATATATAGATATCTATATATATATATATTCTCATCAACATGAAAGCTATAGTCGGGCAATTTATTTTCACAAAATTTTTTATGTAGGAAGTATTTACAAAATTTTACAGAGGTTTCAATTTCCTAGCCAAATAAATCTAAATGGAAGAAAAATAATAATCTTTTATAGGAAATATTTACAAAATTTTATAGAGGTTTTCTACAAATTTGACAGGAAGATTTAAATCCATTCCAATAGAGGTTTTTAGATTTCTCTATAAAATATTTCTTGGAATTCTTTCTTTTTTTTTGTAATTCTATAGGAGCTCTAAGCTTTCACTACAATTTTTCAAACACACAATATATGTCAAATTTACAAAATATATTAAAGCTTCTACACAAATAACATATTCTTCTTATAGAGGGAATCTTTCCAAGTTGCATATTAATACAAACAGTTTAAAAAGCATGTTTCTGGATGCTTAAGGAAATGTGTTTAAAGTAGAGCTTTACCTTCAGATTCTAATTTACCAAAGCTTCTTCCAAAGTATCCACTTTTCCAGAAAGATGAAAACAAAGCTAGAGCCAAAATTTCCCAAGAACTTCTTCTCCAATTTTTAACAACCAATTTTCAACAACCTCTCCAAAATATCTTTCTTCATTTTTGTGAAGTATTCTCTTTCCTCTTTTAGTTAATGTAATTATTCTCTCCGAGAATTAATTCCCAACAATAGTGTTTAATTTTTCTAACACGTCACAAATAAAATATCTTTCCAACCAAATCATAGATATTTCCTCTAAGATAATTACAAGATGTGTATGCATTTAATAATTCATAAAATTTCACGTATTAATTTCTAATTAAATTTAATCTAATTAATTTAATCACAAATATTAAATCAATTTACAAAATAAATTTAATTTAATTAATTAAATCAAATATTAAGCTTCTAACAAGATTAATCAAGATTAATTAAATAATCACTTAAAAACATTTTAAGCATTAATTTCCCACAAAACATACCTTGAAAAATAAATAAATGACAAGGAAAATGAGGACAACATGACAACTGAGAAAAACCAAAAAAAGACTAATGACACATTGTGACTAGGGTTGTGGTTTGATAAGGAAATCCAGTTACTATCTCCCAATCAACTATTCCATTGGGCAATGGACACACTCAAACCTGTGAATTCAGGTGGAGTCTTGATGTCCTATACCTGCAATCCTACAATCAAAACATATCTTGTACATGTATAGATCATAAACAATCACACCATGAAGAGAAAATTGCGGAAGCACATGGTGATCACAAGCAAGTGATGCAATCTCATTTGCTTCACTAAAACAGTGTTACATCAGAACTGTTGAAACTAAAACATCAATTAACTACAGATGAGCATATATCAATATCAACTCAAATAATCAACTATGCTAACAAGAAAGCATGTCATAATCAATAATCATCCATAAAGTGTACATTCACTTTACAATATAAAAACCATCATCACTTTAATGTCAATGATCAAATAACAACATAGTATCATGGTCTATCAAAGTAAAAGAATTGTTTGAAAATATAAGAAAATCAAAGGGGTCCTACATCTTCCCCCCTAGGATCAGGCTTAATCTTGGAAGCTTACAAACAAATAGGGATAAAGCTCTGCCATCCTATTCGTATCCTCCCAGGTAACTGAAGTATCATCTCTAGGATCCCACCAGACCCTAACTTGCTCAATATCTCGACCCTAGAGGGCGAGTCTCCTGTGTTGTGTGATGGTCATGGGCTCCAAAGCCAACTGCTCATCCTCTAGCTGTAAGGCATTCCAATCAAGGATATGAGATATATCAGGGTGATAAGGCCTGAGTACTGATACATGAAATCCATCGTGTATGCATGAGACTGGGTGGAAAAACAAGATGGTACACTATTGTCCCAATCTTCTCAAGAATCTCAAATGGCCCAACTTGCTCACCTACTACAAATTGATGGTCCACCTGATGTAGATCTGCATACTTTTTTTACATATCCTATGCAACAACCAAATGTTCCTTGATACAGATCACCTGCTGCTCCATATCTAGAAGTATCTCTGAACCTAGTAGAACTCTATCCTCTAACCAATCCCAACTCAAAGGCATATAACACAGTCATCCATACAATTCCTGAAAAGGACGCATACCAATCAAACTCTGATAACTATTATTATAAGAAAACTCCACTAAATGGAGATAGTCCTCCCATCACACATCTGTTGGTCCATCACATACATGCGTAAAATATCCATGAGGATCTAATTGACCCTCTTAGTTTTTTCATCTATCTCAGGGTGATATGCTAAACTAAAGTTCAACTGCATCCCTATGGTATGCTGCAATGACATCCAAAGAGTTGAGGTAAATGCAGGATCCCTATCAAAAATGATCTGATGAGGAATACCATGCAACCTAACTATATCTCCCATGAACACTCTAACAATAGATGAAGCATTATAGGATGAACAAATAGGTGAGAAGTGTGCTACCTTCGTCAATCTATTCACCGTCACCATAATGGCATCATCTCATTGTGAAGAATTGGGTAACCCAACAATGAGATCCAACAAGATTATATCCCATTTCTATTATGGCACCAAATGTGGCTGCAAAAGTCCTGTCAGATGTTAGTGTTCAGCCTTCACTTGCTGACACTCCAAAAACCTCGACACAAAGTTAGCGATATCTCACTTCATACCTATTCAGAAGTATAGCTATCACAAATCAACATGCATCTTCTTCACTCCTGGATGAGCCAAATAGGGTGCTTGATGTGCCTATTTCATAACCAAGGTACAGAGATCTCCAAAAAATAGAACATAAATGCATCCCAAGTGTCTCAACAAACCATCTGACTCTAGAGAATAACTTGAGAATCTACCCTCAAGAATTATGCCAGTCTCTATCTCTGATCTCACCTCCTAATACCAACTATCTACAAGAACTGTAGAAATAATATGACTCCTCAAATCCACACCAAGAGTTAACACTGACAACTTGTGTCTTCATCTGCTACGAGTGTTGGAAACTACATTCTCCTTGACTTGGATGAACTTCACCTTGAAGTGATACTCGAGTATTGCATGATCATGATGGGCCAAAAAGTGGCAATATGATGGGTATGTGACTGGCAACTTTTTATTTACCCAAAATTGATGAAACGAAAAGGATTTTTAAAGGAGATTCTCAGCTTTCCACCAATATAAATTATGCTTTACTTTGAATTTAGTAAGTAATTATTATTCATTTTCTATTCAAATTACGACTGAAGTCCTAATTGATAGATTGCTTGAAAAACATCTATAGATTTCAAACAGTATCACATTTTTTGAATCTAAAACATGTGTCACATTCTATGCTTTGTATACTATAGGATTAAAAAAATAAAAGTTGAATTTCATGAAGTTTTTACCAAGTTAAGGTGGTCAAACATAAGAGTTTTATATATTTTTTAAAATTTGTAATAAAAAATTCATAATTAATTATTTACTTGGAAAAAAATATGCATCACATCGGGACATGAGTCCTCTACTTATATCTAAAATATTATAAAAAAATATTATCATTTTATTATGATTAGGGTGGTCAGATAGACACCTACTTATTTTTTTCCCTAAAATTTAAGTACTATTGCATTGAAATTTCAAATTTTCACCAAATAGATTTTTTTTTTTAAAAGAAACCTAGTAGTTTAGAAACTACATTTAATTTTCTACAAATTCTATTCTTACCTATTTTTGAAATAATATAGATAACTTATTCAAATTTTTACGTCAGGTTACCTAACTTTGATTTTTTTATTTTTTTTTGCCACTTAAGGGCCTATTTTTTCCTTGATGATCTTGCACATACCCACTCACAAAGGAATTCAATCCATCACCTCTGCCTAAAATTTAGATTAGGATGCATGAAGATGTACTGTAAGCTCTGATGGTCACTATACAACTCAAATTTGTGCCCAATAGGAAATGCCTCCATCTTGTCAAAGTGTGTACTACTACTACTAGCTCAAGATCATGTGTGGGGTAATTCAACTCATGATCCTTGAGTTTGTGTGACTCATATGTAATAACATGACCATCCTGCATCAAAACTGCTCCTAATCCCTCCAAAGATGTATTTTTACAGACAACAAAATCTCTAGTAGGATTAGGTATCACAAGAATCGGTGCAACGGTCAACCTCTCCTTTAGAGTCTGAAATGCTGCCTCACACTGCTCTAACTAGAAAAATCTATTCCCTTTTCTTTGAAGAGAAGTGATAAGATGTCCTATCCTAGAGAAATGCTGAACAAAGTGTCTGTAATAACTTGCTAATCCCATGAAACTATGTATCTCTTACACATTAGTGGGCACAAGCCAATCAATGATCACTTGGATCTTCCCAGGATCTACTACAATACCCTCTCTTGATATCACATGCCCAAGGTACTTAACCTCCATCTTAAAGAACTTGCATTTGGATAGGCTAGTATACAACTTATTATCTCTCAAACACTGTAAAACCTGCCTCAAATGCTCCTGATGCTCCTCTACTTTCCTAGAATAGATCAATCTATCATCAAGGAATAAAATAAAATAATATCCAAATAAGTGTGAAAGACTCCATTCTTCAAGCTCATGAATGCAAATGGTGCATTTTTCAACCCGAATGGCACCACTATAAACTTGTAGTGATCGTAATGTGTGTGAAATGTCATCTTATGAATGTTAGAATAACAAATACATAGTTGGTTATACCTTGAATTGAGATCAATTTTTGAAAAGATCATAACACCCTTGATCTGATCAAACAAATCATCAATCCTATGTAAGGGATATCGGCTCTTGATTGTTATTTTATTCATCTAATGGTAGTCTATGCATAGATGGAGAGAACCATCCTTCTTCACAAAAATTATTGGTGCTCCCCAAGGTGAAACACTAGGGTGGATGAAACCCTTCACTAGCAACTCCTCCAACTACAAGAAAATCTCCTTAAGCTCCTATGTAGTCATACGGTACGAAGCTTGTGAAATAGGCTTGCAACCAAGTATGAGATCAATCTTGAAATTAATTTCACACTGGCATGGCATCCTTAGAATTTCATTGGGAAATACATCTACATACTCCTAAAGTATGGGGTAGCTATCAAATGAAACCTTCTCCTCACTATCACCCAACTCCAAGTCATCTACTATCATTGCAAACAATTGAAATCACTGATGTATACATCTCCTCAACTGTGTAGCTGAGATCATCCTCATGATATGGGTCTTTGAACTCCCACTATCTCAACCTCTCTACAAGATACATCAATGCATCAAATCAACTTGCGTTGACAATCAATAATAGCCCTATGAACCTCAAGCCAATCCATCCATAAAATTTTGTCATACGACCCCAATAGTATAATGCGGAGGTCTACTATTGTGTGAAAGGATCCAATCTCCAATCTACAATCAGGTACCAGGGAATGCTCTGCAACTTTAGCACCGAAGGCCAATTCATCCTACCACTTAACATCTTGCTTTACTACCCTTAGTCTACAATGTGCTATGACAGACGATGAAATAAAAGAATCTAATGCTCCTGAATCAAATAAAATGGTAACCCTGTTACCCTATAACACATCAAAATTCTCTACCAATGTTCCCTAGTGATTAGCTTGGAAATTGTCAATTGCAGCAAATGCTAGATGACCTTTACCCGCATCTCCAACAGTCAGCTCTGATGCCACTAGCCTCTAAGTATTACCCAGTGTGACCTTATTTGGACACTATCGTGCTATGTGAACATGTTGGCCACAAGCAAAACATCTTGTACCCTTGTCTAATCTTCTACCTCTAAGAGGCACACTCAACTATTGAATGCTAGCCCTATTATAGGTAGAATATGTACTCTATGTTGGTTGCTCAAAGTTGGGATGTTTGTTTCACCTCCAGTTCCTGCCACCCCCTGATTGATACCTATCTCCCTATCTTGGCTAGAAATTTTTCCATTTCCCTTGTGAATTTTGATGTTGACCACTTGGTGTAGGCACCTGCTATGTCCTAGGTGGTCCAACTCCCTGAGCCTGACCACTACATGAACTAGATCCTACAGCTAAAGCACTGATTATCTACACTCTATTATGGCCACCCAACACCATCGCCAAATTCTCCTCCACCAATCTATCCTTCTCCACTGCTGTCTCCATGGTATTAGGTTCAAAAACCTAAACACCACCGATGATCTGGGCATTTAAGCCCCTAATGAACTACTAAAAAAGCATGCCCTCATCATCACCAATGCTAGTGAATTGCTTAAGCTCATAAAATTGATGCTCATACTATTCCATTGACATGGCCATATGTCCCCAAGCATGAAACTCATCTCCACGATGCTTTCACCAATGGTAAGAAAGGAATCTGGCTCTAAACCTCTTTATGAACATATCCCAAGACACAAAATTAATGTCAATGCAAAGCTTCCATTCCTCCAATATCCACAAAGTAGATGCAAAGTCTCGTAAGTGCATGATCGCACACCTGGCCTTGTTGTTGCCACTGTAAGGGTGTCTAGAAAAATACCAAATCAGGTCTATCAACCATGTCTCAACCTCTAAACTGCTACCAGAACCATTGAATGTGGGTAGATGAGCTCTAAGTAGATCTCTCATGTGAGTGACTATGATTTCCTTTGGTTGTAGTGGTACCTCTCTCTCACCAATATTAATCTGATCTATGTCTTGCCTCAATCCAAGGTGAGCAAGATTCTCCTCTAACAAATGACACAATTGAGTGCCCTCGATCCTTGGTGGATCCAGATTCTGATCACTACCTCCCAGAGCATTTTGGGAAGCTTGATGTTCCTCATGATCTGAGTCATGGGGAACATGTGCAGGTGAATCTTGCTGACTACCTCCATGACTGCCTCCTCAAACACAACCACGACCTCTACTATGACTTTGCCTAGGTGGCATGATCCTACATAGACACACCAAGGTATAAGATAAGGTACACAAACTTAAATCCTGTGCAACCAACAAATTAATGGGTTCAACATTATCCTAGAGCACCTAGTGTTTAATCTTGTGATTTAAAACCATGTGTAACGCCCCACCACGTAACCCTAGAAGATGACACAAACACAACAAAAGCATAATTTTGTGAGGAAACTATGCAGCCATGTAATGACAATTTCCACATAACCCAAATCTGAAACATGCAAGTAAAATACTCAACATCAACATGCAAGAGAATAGACAACATACCCATCAAAGATGACACACGATATACCCTGGGAAAACCCTCAAGAGGGAAAAACCCAGCCTCCAAAAGCATCCACACTCCATGTATTATTCAGCAATGAAAACCCATTACAATACATCTGCAGAGACTCCATGAACACTTCTGAAGCACAAGCTATCCATGCATTCCATGTGACCAAGCATGAATCCACACATCCCATGCCATGCTTCAAACTCTCACACATGCACAAGCTCAACCTTGACGAACTTTTGATCCAACCTTTGATCCAACCTTTTATCCAACCCTAAACAACTACCCTTGTGGTTTCTTTTATAGAAACAAGCTCCCACAAAACCACCAAGTGGTATTACATAAACCATGTGCCCAAAATACTACATGAGACCCCACATTTAATATTGGGTACTTTATTATTTTTTATTATTATTCCCCAATATTAAATAATTACATTTTACAATTATGTCCCAATGTTACATACAACAAAGTGGCCCCAACATTATAACTCCTTGTGATGCACGTTCACCTAGAAAACCCCTAGGTGCACCACACACATAATAAATAAATAAAATATTACAAACATTATGCAAGGTGTACAACACCTAATTCTAACAATCTCCCACTTGTTGTATACATTGCATAAGGGGGTAACAAATAAACTCCATAGGCAACATGTACCATCCAGGAATCCAAGTGCTCCATGTGCTCCAACAAGATACCTGTAACAAGAACCAAGGTGACCACCATCTCATCCATGAATGCTCCCATCCTCCACCATGCCAACTGCACTAAGATAAGAACACATCCAAAGAGATGTCACACTAACTGTCACAAAGAAGCATAAACCTGCCTCAACCTGATATCTCAAAACACAAACACTGAATCCAATATGCACCAGTAGCTGTCAAGAATAAATCACCATAGCTGAAATGACACCCACAAGCAAGTGCCAACACATCCAACTATCCATACCTCCAAAGGTATACATAACATAGTAAACTTATGCCAACAACATATCCACCCATAAACCACAATAACAAACTCCATGTGCAAACCTGTCAAAGCATGACATACACATCCAGGAGCTCCCACTGCATGGGCAATGTCAAGATGAATGCAAACCTGGAATGAGCGCATTCAACGCGTCGCTTCGTTAACATCCCAAAAAAGGCACCATCACAAAGGCATACCAAGTCTACTACCAGCATCTCATAGAAGTAAACATGTAGTACCAAGGAACATCCACAATGATAAGCAAAACCTGCAAACCAAACACCTGTAGCATGTCCTCCTACACACACACCTCTAAATGCCAACTGTGTCAAGTATGATCTCCTCCATAACACCCCATAACAAAATCCATAACCACATCCATCCATCCAATCACCAAGACCAAAGATAACATATGTAACTAACATGGATGTAAGCATCTCAAAACAAGAAGATCAAACTCAAAGTAATCATTCCTAAACCAAGGAAATCATCCCAATAAACCATATCCTAAACCCAACATGTACAAGGAGATAAGCATGCCAACACTCCTCAAATGAACCCTCCAGAAACCAAATATCCATGGCTCAAGATCCATATCCATGAGAAGACAAAGTATAAACATAATGCACCTGAAAGAATAATGGGCAATACCTCTCAAGTGAACTGCCGAGTAGACCAAGAGTGGGGAATGAGAATGCTCCTCTAGGATATCCAAGTCATCATGACTCAACCAAGAACACTCTCCTCATTAGTCCATGTTGAACTCACATCCAACCAAGGTGTAGGCTCCCTCGGACTTCCTGCTAAAACCTCATCAAGAGTAACCATATCAATAACATGTCTCTAATCACAAGAGAACACCAAGCCTCACCTATGTCTCCAAGTATCCATGAGCACCTGTAACCGATCAATCCATGCTAAACACCAAGCAAATGATCAATGTACTCAATACAAAGAGAACCAACCAAGATCAAAATCATAGCTCCAACTGCAGAATCAGGAACATAAACATAACACCATGATCTCACATCCTCTCAAAAGAAGATCACATGCATAAACCATCATAACATGTACCATGCCACAACTCTAAACTAGTAATCAAGAGTATACCATGACATAATAACAAAACCATCCTACAACCAAGGATCACCTGTCAAAACCAACAAGTCATAAATAATACCTCACCATCTCCAACGCCTGATGTCAAAGAACTCTCACTATAGCACACAGAATCCAAGAGCTCCTCCATGACACCAAAGATCACCTGCTGAAGACAACCATCCATAATCAACAATGGATCCACATCATTGCCAAATGCTCCCACTGAACCGTGATACCGAGCAATCCCATGACACCATGATGCACCCTATCAACACCACATCACCGTCATAAGCTCACACAAGACCTGCGAATCCAAGCTCTCAATGAAAACATGATAACCATCCTCTAAAGCAAGAAGATACACCGCCAAACCATCATATCCATCACCGCCAAACCATCACTGTCACAAGCTCCCACTGAACCGTGTAACCAAGCTATCCATGACATCGTGATACCAATCTCCTAAACCAAGAAGATACACCGCCACAACCATAATCAGGAAGCAATCCAATACCACCAATCAATGCACCATCATAAACCATCATAACATGCCAAAGTCTCTAATGCACAAGAAACATCCATGACATCATGATCACCACCAAATATACCAACAAATCAACCCAACCATGTCCACATATCTGCATAATCATAGTCAACTACATAGATCTCATATCATGACTATACCTGGTAATACCATCTCATCTCCTCAATATGACAACCAAATCAACAAACCAAGTGACTAAATCAAGCCACTAAAACTGATCATGCATCAACACTAAAATATCAATGGGCAAAGACAACCCATATCCAAGTCATAGGTGCAACAAGTAAGTATAGACCGCCTACAACATTGCACAACTTGTAGATACAACAATGCAACATATATGCTGATAACCATGTCAAAAGTATAATAATCTGAGATGTACAACTGAGCATACAATGAATCCAATATCAAATATCCCAAAATTCGGCAATCCATAAGCTCATAATAACACCATAGTCAAAGAGACCCATAAACAGTTCAGATGAGAAAAACAACAAATAAACCATGCCAAAATATCTCCAAACCTGATCCACTGCAAAGTGCTCTGAACAAGCTTTCCGTTGACTATTCGAAGTCCAAAATCTGACTCCGTATGCACCCGATATGCCCTCTCAAAACTCAAAATAAACATCTGACTTCAACCAAGAAAAACACTTTCAAAACTAAAAAATCATGGAACAAAACCTATACCACTGCGTAGTGCTCGGAACCAGCTTTCCAACGAATGTAAGAAGTCAAAAATCTGATATGCTGAGAAAAAGTTATATGCGTTTGAAAAAAACTGCTGTAAGAAGCCCTCCTGGTGGTGCTCGGGCGGCGCTCCGGTGGTGGGTGGGCGGCGGACTCCAAATCACATTTAAATGTAATTTAATTTTTCAATTTTTAAAAACATATCCCACCCACTGGCGGACCCGACGCAAAAATTAAATCTGCCTCAATGAATTTTGAAATCCGACGGTCTTTGTTTCAATGGCAGATTTTTGAAAAAAAAATTTCAAATTTTTATTAAAATTTTTGTTTTATAAGCCCAAAGGGCTTGGCGGTGGCCGGTACCCTGCCGGCGGCCGCACCAGGAGACTCCCGGCGGCAGCCGAACTTGTGAGGAAACTATGCAGCCATGTAATGACAATTTCCACATAACCCAAATCTGAAACATGCAAGTAAAATACTCAACATCAACATGCAAGAGAATAGACAACATACCCATCAAAGATGACACAAGATATACCCTGGGAAAACCCTCAAGAGGGAAAAACCCAGCCTCCAAAAGCATCCACACTCCATGTATTATTCAGCAATGAAAACCCATTACAATACATCTGCAGAGACTCCATGAACACTTCTAAAGAACAAGCTATCCATGCATTCCATGTGACCAAGCATGAATCCACACATCCCATGCCATGCTTCAAACTCTCACACATGCACAAGCTCAACCTTGACGAACTTTTGATCCAACCTTTGATCCAACCTTTTATCCAACCCTAAACAACTACCCTTGTGGTTTCTTGTATAGAAACAAGCTCCCACAAAACCACCAAGTGGTATTACATAAACCATGTGCCCAAAATACTACATGAGACCCCACATTTAATATTGGGTACTTTATTATTTTTTATTATTATTCCCCAATATTAAATAATTACATTTTACAATTATGTCCCAATGTTACATACAACAAAGTGGCCCCAACATTATAACTCCTTGTGATGCACGTTCACCTAGAAAACCCCTAGGTGCACCACACACATAATAATAAATAAATAAAATATTACAAACATTATGCAAGGTGTACAACACCTAATTCTAACAATTTTTTTTTTTTTTGAAAGTGTAATTAATAACAAGTAAAATGAACTACACTTAACACATACTTCCTCTAAGGTACGCGATAATGCTTACATTCGAATCCCATAACATACAAAAGTAAATTAATCCATAGCATATAAATAATACTCATAAAATAAATAACATACATCCAAAGCATTAAACTCGTCTCATCAAATACAAAGTACATTAAAGAATCATCCATAGATTGCATTCATTCCATAAAGCAGTTACAAGACTCATTTCCAAAATGAGGAAGATCATACAATAATGTTACAATAACAATGATACAAGAATTCTCCTCGAATATAAATGAGTAGTACATATACATAAGTATCCAACTAAACTAATAGTATATAAGAGATGGTATAAACAACTAGAACATGCAAGCTCTCCAATCTAGAAGATCCCACCATCATGAACATGTAGTGAAAACCCAATGGTGTAAGGTGCACGTTCCACCCAACCAAGTGGTACTTGAAGGCCCACCCCCGATACTAGGAGATAGTAAAAGGGCTTCCTAGGAAAAACCTACAACCTCTAGATATAGGCAACATACAATACAATACCATACAAGAAAAATACATACATAAAGGTTACATTGCTTCTAGAGTAAAATAATCATGTATATAAACTGCACAATACATATTATTTTCATAGGAGGAGTGTCATCACAAAGCTGCATGGGTTAACTTGGCAAATCTTCCTAAGCCCTGACCTCCATCTTGGGTTACCCTAGTAGCCTCTCACGACCCCCGACCCCACATACAAATTGATGCGGAATCAAATATCTTTCAAAGGGACAAGATAATGATCTTGTCATTCTAGCACTTCCCATCTCATTCTAAGTCTTAACAAGCCCTTAAGCCCATGAGCAAGGAACAATTAACAAGTTATATGATTTAAGCTACCTTTCCCTTAATACAATTATTTAATTTCTATTGAACTAACTAACTCTCACATGAGTTACCTTGGCACCACTTTGTGCATCGGTCCCCATTGAGAACCACTCCCTTACTAACAACACAAGGATCTAATCCACAACCAAGGGTAACCACAGTGCACAAAATGGATATTAAATCCTAATAAAAAAATATAAGAGGCATTACATCCCATTGGCAATAATCAGGTGTTTAATTGAAACTCAATGAAGAGCACTACCCAAGGGAAAACAAAGGGTTGAACCATAAAACACAACAACCCCCTCATAAAATAACACTATTTGGAAGAATTACATACATGAATAACCGATTTCCCAAACTTATGAGAACATAAGAAATCATAATTTAATAGGCAATTCAGGCAAGAAATAAAACTACCGTTAGGATTTCCTAAATCCAAATTCCATTTCAATAAAATACAATAATACATTGCCCAAAAGAAACTAACTTAATATGATTTCAATTATAGACAATAGAGAAATTAAATCTAATTGTTTATTTCAATTTCTCAATTACATTTTAATAAAAATCAATTTCTTTTTTTTTTTAAACATTTTATTTTAAAATCATCTACTTGTGCATTTAATACATTTATTATAACAAAATATCCATCTAAATATATATAATTATAATTATATATCCATATTTATATTATTTAATTATTTAAAAATGAATTACAATTTCCAAACAATTACAAAATATATATTTAAATATATATATACATAAATATATAAATTTATAAATGTATATATACTTACATACATATATACATATATATAATATATATATTATATTTTAAAATTTAAAAACCATATTAAAATAGAAAGCAAAATTTATAAAAGTACAAAAGAAAGTTCAAAGGCTATTGTAATACTGCAGCATCGGCCTGTATACAGTGTCAGCTCCCATTGAAAGGCATGGGTTTGTCGAGGGCAGCTGCCTCCACAATCCACCTCCCTATGGGGGTGGTAGCTGTGGGGACAGCTACAACCTCCCCCATACTTATATTCAAACCATTTAATTTTCAAAAAAACTTGTGAATAAATAAAATTTATCATAAGAAACTTATCTTCATTTTTATTTCAATACAATTTTTTTTTCAAAATGATATATATATATATATATATATATATATATATATATATATATATATATATATATATCAACATGAAATCTCCATTCAGGCAATTTATTTTCACAAAAAATATTTATAGGAAGTATTTACGAAAATTTTATAGAGTTTTCAATTTCCCAGCCAAATAAATCTAAATGGAAGAAAAATAATAATCTTTTACAAGAAATATTTACAAAATTTTACAGAGGTTTTCTACAAATTTGACAGGAAGATTTAAATCCATTCCAACAGAGGTTTTTAGATTTCTCTATAAAATCTTTCTTGGATTTCTATTTTTTTTAAACTATTTCTACAAGAGCTCTAAGATTTCACGACAATTTTTCAAACAAGGAAATCTTTCAAATTTATAAAATATATTAAAGCTTCTACACAAATAACATATTCTTCTTGTACAAACAATCTTTCCAATTTGCATATAAATAAAAATAATTTAAAGAACCTATTTCTAGATGCTTGAGGAAATGATGTTTGAAGTAGAGCTTCGCCTTTAGATTCCAATTTACCAAAGCTTCTTCCAAATTATCCACTTTTCCAGAAACATGAAAACAAAAAAGAGCTAAAATTTCTTGAGAACTTCTTCCCCAATTTTTAACAACCTCTCCAAAATATCTTTCTTCATTGCCATGAAGTAGCCTCTTTCCTCTTTCAGTTAATGCAATTATTCTCTTTGAGAATTAATTCCCAACAACAGTGTTTAATTTTTCTAACACATGTCACAAATAAAATATATTTTCAACCAAATAACATATATTTCCTCTAAGATAATTACAAGATTTGTATGCATTTAATAATTCATAAAATTTCACATATTAATTTCTAATTAAATTTAATCTAATTAATTTAATCACTTTATAAAATAAATTTAATCACAAAGATTAAATCACTTTACAAAATAAATTAAATTTAATTAATTAAATCAAATATTAAGCTTTTAATAAGATTAATCAAGATTAATTAAATAATCACTTGAAAAAAATTTAATCATTAATTTCCCACATAACATACCTTGCAAAATAAATAAATGACAAGGAAAATGGGGACAACATGACAACTCAGCAAAACCCAAAAAAGACTTATGACACACTGTGACTAGGGTTGTGGTTTGACAAGGAAAGCCATTTACTATCTCCTAATCAACTATTCCATTGGGAATTGGGCACACTCAAACCTATGAATCCAGGTGGAGTCAATGTCCTATACCTACAATCTTGCAATCAAAACATATGTCGTACATGTATATAGATCATAAACAATCACACCATGAAGAGAAAATTGCAAAATCGTAGGGCACTCACAACTAAGTGATGCAATCCCATTCCCTTCACCAATATAGTGTCACATCAAAACTGACGAAACTAAAACATCAATTAACTAAAAATGAGCATATATCAATATCAACTCAAATAATCAACTATCCTAATCAAAAAGCATGTCATAATCAATAATCATCCATAAAGTGTACCATCATTTCACAATATAAAAACCATCATCACTCCAATGTCAACAATCAAATAACAACATAGTATCATGGTCTATCAAAGTAAAATCACTATCTAAAAATATAAGCAAATCGGAGGGGTGCTACATCCTCCCCCACCAGGATTAGGCTTACTCTTGGAAGCCTGCAAAAAAATAGGGATAGAGCTCCCTTATTCTATTTGCATTCTCCTAGGTAGTCGGAGTATCATCTCTAGGATCCCATTGGACCCTAACCTGCTCAATATCTCAAACCCTTAAGATGAGTCTTATGTGCTGCATGATGGCCAAGGGCTCTAAAGCCAGCTATCTTTCCTCTATCTATAAGGCATTCCAAATCAAGGATGTGAGATATATCAAGGTGATAAGGCTTGGGTACTGATACTTGAAATATGTCATGTATGTGTGAGAGACTAGGTGACAAAGCAAAATGGTACGCTACTGGCCCAATCTTCTCAAGAATCTCAAATGGCCCAAAAAAGCAAGGTGTGAGCTTAGATCCCTTTCCATATTGGATTGGACACTTTTTTGGATGCACTCACATAAATAATTAGTCACCTATTGCAAACTAAGGGTCTACCCGATGCACATCTGCATACTTTTTCTACCTACCCTGTGCAACAACCAAATGTTCCTTGATACAAATCACTTAACTCTATATCTTGAAGCATCTCCAAACCCAATAGAACTCTATCCTCTAACTGATCCCAACTCAAAGGAGTTTGAAATGGTTGCCCATACAATTCTTGAAAAGGAGGCATACCAATTGAACTCTGATAACTGCTATTATAAGAAAAGTCCACTAAATGGAGATAGTCCTCCCATTGTCTCTGTTGGTCCATCACATACATGCATAACATATCCTTGAGGATCTGTTTGACCTTCTCAGTCTTTCCATCTATCTCAGGGTGATACGCTGAACTAAAGTTCAACTACATCCTCATCACAAGCTGTAATGATGTCCAAAGAGCTAAGGGAAACACAGGATCCTTATAAAAAATGATCCAACAAGGAGTATCGTGCAACCTAACTATATCTCCCATGAACACTCTAGCAACGGATGAAGCATTATAGGATGAACGAATAGGAGAGAGGTGTGCTACCTTCGTCAACCCATCCACCATCACCAATGGAAAATTTTTTGTCATGAAGAATTGGGTAACCCAACAATGAAATCCAATGAGATTATATCCCATTTCCATTTCGGCACCAAATGTGGCTTCAAAAGTCCTACCCAATTCTGGTGTTCAACCTTCACTCGCTGACACTCCAAACACTATGACACAAATTTAGCCATATCTCACTTCATACCTAGCTAGAGGTATAGTTGTCACAAATTGGCATGCATCTTCTTCACTTCTGGATGAGCTAAATAGGGTGTTTGATGTGCCTCTTTCATAACCAAGGTACAAAGATCTCCAAAAGATGGAACATAAATGCATCTCGAGTATCTCAACAAACCATCCAACTCTAGAGAATAACCTAAGAATCTACCCTCAAGAATTCTGCCTATCTCTATCTATGATCTCACCTCTTGATAATAACTATTTGTTGGTAGAAAGGATATAACTCTTCAAATCTACACCAAGAGTCAACCCTGACAACTCATGTCTTTATCTACTAAGAGAGACAAAAACTACATTCTCCTTCCCCTGGATGAACTTCACCTCAAAGTCATAATCACAAAGGAATTCCATCCATCGCCTCTTCCTAGAATTTATATTAGATGTGTGAAGATGTATTGTAAGCTCTGATGGTCACTATGCAACTCAAATCCATGCCCCAACAGGAAATGCCTCAATCTTGTCAAATCATGTACTACCACCGCCAAATCAAGATCATGTGTGGGGTAATTCAACTCATGATCCTTGAGTTTGCATGACTCATACACAATAACACAACCATCTTGCATCAAAACTGCTCCTAATCCATCCAAAGATGCATTTGTACAAATAACAAAGTCTCTAGTAGGATCAGGTATTGCAAGAATCGGTGCATTGGTCAACCTCTCCTTTAGAGTTTGAAATTATGCCTCACACTACTCTGACCAGATGAATCTATTCCCTTTTCTCTAAAGAGAAGTGACAAGATGTCCTATCCTAGAGAAAACTTAAACAAAGCATCTGTAATAACCTACTAATCCCATGGAACTACGTATCTCTACCACATTAGTGGGTGTAGGCCAATCAATGATTGCTTGGATCTTCATAGTATCTAGTACAATACCCTATCCTAATATCACATGCCCAAGGTACTTAACCTCAGTCTTAAAGAACTCACATTTGGACAAGTTAGCGTACAACTAATTATCTCCCAAACACTGCAAAAGCTGCCTCAAATGCTTCTCATGCTGCTCTAGTGTCTTGGAATAGATCAATATATCTTCAAGGAATGCTAATAAAAATCTATCCAAATATGTGTAAAATACTTCATTCATCAAGCTCATTAACACAGATTGTGATTTTTTCAACCCAAATGGTAACACTATAAACTTGTAGTGACCGTAATTTATGCAAAACACTATCTTATAAATATCTGAATAAAAAATACATAGCTGATGATACCTTGACTTAAGATCAATTTTTGAAAAGACCCTAGCACCCTTGATCTTATCAAACAAATCATCAATGGGTATTGGTTCTTGATTGTCACTTTATTTAGCTGACCATAGTCTATGCACAAACAGAGAGAACCATCCTTTTTCTTCACAAAAATTACTAGTGCTCCCTAAGGTGAAACACTATGGTGGATGAAACCCTTCATTAGCAACTCCTCTAGCTGCAAACAGAGCTCCTTAAGCTCCTGTGTAGTCATATGCTATGGAGCTCGTGAAATAGGCTTGAAGCCAGGTATGAGATCAATCTTGAAATCAATGTCATGATGGGGTGGTATCCTTGGAATCTTATTAGGAAATATATCTGCATACTCCTAAAGTATGGGATGGCTATCAAGAGAAACCTTCTCCTCACTATCACCCAACTCCAAGTCATCTATTGTCACTAAAAATAGCTGACATCCTTGATGTACACATCTCCTCAGTTGCATAGTCGAGATCATCCTCAATGATATGGGTCTGTGAACTACCACTATCTCAACCTCTCTACCAAATACATCAATGCATCAAATTGACTTTCATCTATAGTCAATAACAACCCTATGAGCCTCAAGCCAATCCATCCCTAAGATGATGTCATATGACCCCAATGGTATAATACGAAGGTCTACTATAGTGTGAAAGGATCTAATCTCCAATCTATAATCAGGTACTAGGGAATGCACTACAACTTTAGCACCAAAGGCCAATTCGACCTGCCACTTAATGTCTTGCTTTACTACCCTTGATCTACAATGTGCCATGACAAAACAATGAAATAAAAGAATCTGATGCTCCTAAATCAAATAAAATGGTAACCCTGTTACCCTGTAACATACCAAAAGTCTCTACTATTGTGCCTTGGTGATCAACCTAGCGGTTTTCAACCACAAAAAATACTTGATGACCTTTACTTGAATCTCCAACAGTTGGCTCTGATGTTGTTGGCCTATGAGTATAACCTTATGTGCACTTATTGAGACACTATCGCACTACGTCACCCTGTTGGCCACAAGAAAAACATCCTATACCCCTGTTGAATCCTCTACGTCTAGGCAGCACACTCAACTGTTGAATGTTACCCCTATTATAAGTATACTTTGTACTTTGTGTTGGCTGCTCAAAGTTGGGGCATTTGTTTCACCTCCAATTCCTATCACCCCCTAACTGATACTTGCCTCCCTATCTTGGTTGGAAATTATTTTATTTCCCCTATGAATTTTGATAATGACCACTCTGTGCAGCACCTACTATGTCCTAGGTGGTCCAATGCCCTAAGCCTGGCCACTACCTGAACTAGGTCTTGTAGATGCAACACTGCCTATCTGCACTCTAGTATGGCCACCCAACGCCATCGCCAAATTCTCCTCCACCAATCTAGACTTCTCCACTACTATCTTCGTGGTCTTAGGTTTGAAAACTTGAACACCACCACTAATCTGAGCATTTAAGCCCCTAATGAACTATTAAACAAGCATGCCCTCATCATCACCAATGCCAACAAACTACTTGAACTCATAAAATTGATGCTCATACTATTCCACTAACATGGCCATCTATCACAAAGCATGAAACTTGTCTCCACAACATTGTCACCAATGGTAAGAAAGGAATTTGGCTCCAAATCTCTCTATGAACATATCCCAAGACACAAAATTAATGTCAATATGGAGCTTCTTCTCCTCCACTCTCCACTAGGTAGATGTAAAGTCTCACAAGTGCATGATCACACACCTAGCCTTGGTGTTGCTACCATAAGGGTTCATAACAAAATACTGGTTCAAGTCTATCAACCATGTCTCGATCTCTAAATCGCTACCATAACCATCGAATGTGGGTGGACAAGCTCTACGTAGGTCTCTCATGTGTGTGGCTATGACTACCTTTGGTTGTGCTAGTACCTCTCTCTCACCAATATTAATATGATCTCTATCCTGCCTTGGTCGAAGGTGAGCAATAGTCTCCTTTAACAAATAATGGAACTAAATGCCCTCGATCCCTGGTGGATCCTAATTCTGATCATCGCCTCTTGGAGAATTTTGGGAAGCATGATGTTCTTCATGATTTGAGTCATGGGAAACATGGGGAGTTGAATCCTACCTACTACCTCCATGATCACCTCCTCGACCATGACCATGACCTCTACTACAACCTCGCCTAGGTGGCATGATCCTACACATAACACCATGGTATAAAATAAGGTATGCAAACTTAAATCCTATGCAACTAATAGCTTAATGGGTTCAACATTATCCCAAAGGACCAATGTTTAAACTTGGGCTATGATATCATGTGTAATGCCCTACCATGTAACCCTAAAGGATGACACAAAAAAAATGAAAGCATAACAATTTTTTTTTTGAAAGTGTAATACCAAGTGAACTACACTTAACTCATACATCCTCTAAGGTACATGACAACATTACATTCAAATCCCATAACATACAAAAGTAAATTAATCTATAGCATATAAATAATAATCATGAAATAAATAGCATACATCCAAAGCATTAAACTCATCTCATTAGATACAAATTACATTAAAGAATCATCCATAGATTGCATTCATTCCATAAAGTAGTTACAAGAATCATTTCAAAAATGAGGAAGATCATACAATAATGTTACAATAACAATGATACAAGAATTCTCCTTGAATATAAATGAGAAGTAGTACATATACATAAGTATCAAATTTAACTAACTGTATACAAGAGATGGTACAACTAACTGGAACATGCGATCTCTCCAATCTAGAAGATCCCGCCATCACGAACATGTAGTAAAAACCCAACGGTGTAAGGTGCACATTCCACCCAACCAAGTGGTACCCGAAGGTCCACCCCCATACTAAGAGATAGAGAAAGGGATTCCTAAGCAAAACAACAACATCTAGACACAGGCAACATACAATACTATACCATACAAGAACAATACATACATAAAGGTTACATTGCTTCTAGAGTAAAATAATCAAGTATATCAACTACACAATACATATTGTTGTCATAGGAAGAGTGCCATCACAAAGCTACATGGGTTACCCTGGTAGATCTTCCTAGGCCCTGATCCCCATCTTGGGTTACCCTAATAGCTACTCATGACCCCCGACCCCACATGAAAATTGATGCAGAATCTAGTATCTTTCAAAGGGAAAAGATAATGATCTTTCCATTCTAGGCCTTCATGTCTCATCCCAATTCTTAACAAGCCCTTGAGCCCATGAACGGGGAAAAATTAACAAGTTATATGATTTAAGCTACCCTTCCCCTAATACAATTATTTAATTTCCATTGAATTAACTAACTCTCACATGAGTTACCCTGGCACCACTTTGTGCGCTGACCCTCATTTAGAGCCACTCCCCTACTAACAACACAAGGATCTAATCCACAACCAAGGGTAACCATAGTGCACAAAATGGATATTAAATTATAATCCAAAATATAAGAGACATCACATCTCATTTGCAATAACCATATTTTAACTAAAACTCAACCAAGTGCACTACCCAAGGGAAAACAAAGGGTTGAACCATAAAACACAATAACCTCCTCATAAAATAGCATCATTTGGAAGACTTAAATGACTAACCGATTTCCAAAACTTACAAGAACATAATAAATCATAATTTAATAGGAAATTCTAGCAGGAAATAAAACTACCAGTAGGATTTCCTAAATCCAATTTCCATTTCAATAAAATACAATAATACATTTCCCAAAATAAACTAACTTAATACAATTTCAATTAGAGACAGTAGAGAAATTAAATCTAATTGTTTATTTCAATTTCTCAATTACATTTTAATAAAAACCAATTTCCTTTTTTTAAAACATTTTATTTTAAAATCAGCTACTTGTGCATTTAATGCATCTATTATAACAAAATATCCATTTAAATATATATATTTAAATATATATACACACACACACACACACACACATATATATATATATATATAAATGAGTATATACTTACATACATATATATACATATATAAATATATATAATATATATTATATTTTAAAATTTAAAAACCATATTAAAATTGAAAGTGAAAATTTTAAAAGTACAGACGAAAGTTCAAAAGCTGTTGTAATACTGCAGCATCAACTTGTATACAATGTCGGCTCCCATTGAAGGGCGTGGGTTTGTGGAGGGTAGTGTTGCGCTGCCTTCACAGTCCACCTCACTATGGGGGTGATGCATGTGGGGACAACCACAACCTCAAAGTGAAATTTATAAAAGTACAGACAAAAGTTCAAAGGTTGTTGTAATACTACAGTGTCAGCTTGTATACAGTGTCGGCTCCCATTGAAGGGTGCGGGTCTGTGGAGGGTAGCATTGGGATACCTCCACAATCCACCTCCCTATGGGGGAGACGACTGTGGGGACAGCCATAGCCTCCCCCATACTTATAATCAAACCATTTAATTTTCAAAAAATCCTACAAATAAATAAAATTCGCTGTACAAAATTTATCTACAATTTTTTTTCAAAATGATTTCTATAGGGATTAACAACATATAAAAATATACATATATATAAATATATATATATATATATTAAAACATATATATATATATAGATTCATCAACATGAAAGCTCCAATTGGGCAATTTATTTTCACAAAAAAATTCTATAGGAAGTGTTTACAAAATTTTATAGAGGTTTCAATTTCCCATCCAAATAAATCTAAATGGAAGAAAATAAATAATCTTTTACAGGAAATATTTACAAAATTTTACAAAGGTTTTCAGATTTATCTATAAAATCTTTTTGGGAATTTTTTTTTAAAACAATTTCTACAGGAGCTCTAAGCTTTCACAAGAATTTTCCAAACACAACAATCTTTAAAATTTACAAAATATATTAAAGGTTCTACACAAATAACATATTATTCTTGTACAGGCAATCTTTCCAATTTTCATATAAATAAAAAAAATTTAAAGAACCTATTTCTAGATGCTTGAGGAAATGATGTTTGAAGTAGAGCTTCACCTTCAGATTCCAATTTACCAAAGCTTCTTCCAAATTAACCACTTTTCTAGAAAGATGAAAACAAAACCAGAGCCAAAATTTCTCGAGAACTTCTTCCCCAATTTTCAACAACTTCTCCAAAATATCTTTCTTCATTGTCATGAAGTAGCCTCTTTCATCTTTGAGTTAATGCAATCATTCTCTCCAAGAATTAATTCCCAACAACAGTGTTTAATTTTTCTAACACATGTCACAAATAAAATATCTTTTCAACCAAATCACATATATTTCCTCTAAGATAATTACAAGATTTGTATGCATTTAATATTTCATAATTCACATATTAATTTCTAGTTAAACTTAATATAATTAATTTAATCACTTTATAAAATAAATTTAATCACAAAGATTAAATCACTTTACAAAATAAATTAAATTTAATTAATTAAATCAAATATTAAGCTTCTAACAATATTAATCAAGATTAATTAATTAATCACTTAAAAAAAATTTAAGCATTAATTTTTCATAGAACATACTTTGCAAAATAAATAAATGACAAGGAAAATGGGGACAACATGAAAACTCAACAAAACCAAACAAAGACTGACGACACATTGTGACTAGGGTTGTGGTTTGACAAGGAAATCTAGTTACTATCTCCTAATCAACTATTCTATTGGGAAATGGACACACTCAACCCTGTGAATCTTGGTGGATTCGATGTCCTATACTTGCAATCCTATAATCAAAACATATGTCGTACATGTATATAGATCATAAAAAATCACACCGTGAAGAGAAAATTGTGGAATCGCAGGGCGCTCACAAGTGAGTGATGCAATCCCATTCCCTTCACCAATACAGTGACACATTAAAAATTACAAAAATAAAACATCAATTAACTACAGATGAGCATCTATCAATAGAAACTCAAATAATCAACTATGATAACTAGAAAGCATGGCATAATCAATAATCATCCATAAAATGTACCAACACTTCACCATATAAAAATCATCATCTCTCCAATTTCAGCGATCAAATGACAACACAATATCATGGTCTATCAAAGTAAAAGCACAGTCTGAAAACATAAGAAAATCAAAGGGGTGCTATAGGTTAAGTATAGAACTATATGAATATGCTTAGTAGTATTATATATATTTATAGGTAGAAATATTATTTCGAAACAAATAAATGACATATGAATATTATCAC
Source organism: Sequoia sempervirens (assembly GCA_007258455.2). NCBI lineage: Eukaryota > Viridiplantae > Streptophyta > Pinopsida > Cupressales > Cupressaceae > Sequoia > Sequoia sempervirens. The sequence continues at coordinate 304,938 of VDFB02019721.1, forward strand.
CCAAAAATAGATTGTTCATTATGAATTTCGATAAGACTATTAGCTTTCAATATAAGTCCACTCATCATTAATGCAAGGATCAAAATGTATAATGATAGTAGGAGCAATATCATCGTTTTGAATTATCAAAGAGATTAGCAATAAGGGTCAATGTATGATAGAATTAATGAATATCTACCAACCAAGGTACATCCAAACCATATTAATAATAGAAGAATGTTCATATTCACAAGTAGGGAAGAAATTGATTGATTATATTTGGGTAATTGAAAGGATTAATTAAATGAATGAATTATACTATCTTTTAAATGCAAATTTCTTTTATACTCAATTAATGGGTAATTAGTTAAATTGAAGGAATAGTTTTACACATCAATGAGTTTGAATTTTGGAAGTTACTTTAAAAATGAAGGGTTAATAATATTAAATTATGATTTCTCTCATAAGAGTGAAAGTTAAATTAATTAATTATATATATAGAATTAAATAAGAGGAATAAAAATAAATAAATAAAATAAAAGTAGTGGTATTTATATAGAAGGTAAATGATTAGTTTACTCTTTGTTTTTTATTAGAAAAAAAGAGGTTTTGTGGGGACCAAAAACCCCTTACAAACTAGTTTTGAGGGGACCAGAAACCCCATACAAGTCGTGAAAAGAAAGAAACATAGACCATAAATAGTCTACGGAAGATACTCAATGAAACAAACTATAGAGAAACAACTTTGAAGGGGCCAAAAACCCTTTTACAACCAGGTGATCACATGGGAATTAAACATAGTCATTAAAAGAGACTACCTAAGTCAACCAGGCTCTAAACACAACCTACAATAGCCATTCCATAGAAAACTAACTGCTCAATCTGGGATAGAAACAACAAGGGATGCTAAATCACCCTTCAATGACAAAAACATCTCCCAGATTGCCTACCTCAATAAGAGAGCAACTAGGAGAACCAGAGAATGAGATCACAATAGAGCACCGTGAAGCATCCACCATCTTGCAACACCATCCAACCTACTCGACCAACTCAAACTCCACCTCAATATGAGCGAGCTCCCCTCTATGAGAAATGATAAAATGAAAACCCTTCCCACCGAAGTCACTACACTCCACCTCACACAAAATCCACCTCAATAAGAGCTTATATGAGAGGAACAAATATTTTGCCACATCAATAGTCAATAGTGATTATTTTTATTGTATTTAATGGTCAACTAGTAATATTGCTTGTGAATTAAATAATTGGATTATCGTTATTATATTAAGTTGTAATCCTACTATTAGGGTTTCGTTATTGGATTATCATTAGTTTACTCTATTTTGATTTATTACTGAATAGTGATTATTTTTATTGTATTTAATAGTCAACTAGTAATATTGCTTGTGAATTAAATAATTGGATTATTGTTATTATATTAAGTTGTAATTCTACTATTAGGGTTTCATATTTTCTTGATAGTGATGATTGTGCTATTATTGAATTAGTTACCTGTAAGATAGCTATGTGGAGTATATGATCTAATGATTGAACTAAGTGGCTAAGTCAAGTGAATGGTGTGAACATGGAAATAATGTTCTAATTAAAAAAGTTGATTTTTATAAATTTTAGATAGTTGAGAGATTTATTTAAGAGAAAGGCTTAGAGGAACTCTAGAATGTTATTTAATAAAGAATTTAAAAATGGAATTTCTTAATGGATGGTTTACCTATCGTTTGTTGTTGGTTTTGTTAGTTTTGTAATGGATAATGTTAGAGTTTTAATGAATATAATGTTCAAATTATAATAATTATTTTTTCATGGTTGCATTTGATTGATGCTTGGCCTTTAAATCATCTTACAATGTAAGTACTTTCCCTTGGGTTCTAACTATTGTGTTTTCCATGTTATCACCTTTGTATTGCTTTTCATACTATTATGTAATCAAGTTCAATTTTGATTGATATATGACATTCTAATTGAGTTTGTACCGTAAGAATGTTTTTGGGAGTTCTTGTGGAATTGGATTTTTCCTTATCATTATTTTTGCACTATGGGGGCATCTGACATGTAGTGAAATCTTGAATTGACTATTGTCTTAAATTTCCTCAAGATCTTTGGAGTTCTAATGTTTTATATTTTGATGATGTTTCCACATCTGTTTCCCTATAGTTGTTGGTGAGTGTTAATGGTCCCTAGTCTTTTTGTGATCTTGATTTTATAATTTCTTTGATAGGGGACCATTGTGTAATGAGTTGTTAGTCTTCCAGAGGTTTGAGGGGAGTATGGTTTTTACTTGCAAGAGTTGGTATGGGGACCGAGGATTTGGTGAGGTTGCTTGGGTAACCCGAGATGGGGGTTGACAACCTAGGAGGATCCGTATTGGGTAACCCATATCAAATTTATTGTTGGCTTTCAGGGTGATTCTTTGTGAACACTTGATGCTATATTGATTCATGTGGGTTTAAGCCTTGTATTGTAGAGATTTTTTTACTATGAAGATCTTGTGGGAGGTGTTCCATGCCTCGTTTTATATGTATATTTTTATGGTTTTACTAGTGGGTGCAAGTTGTCTTACCCAGTTGTGACTGTGAGTTTATTTTTGTTGCTAGTAGGGGGAGTGGCTCTCAATGGGGGTTGGTGCATAAAGTGACGTATGGGTAATTCATTGAGAGATTCTTTAATCAGTGATAACCTAATTATTAATTAGGTGGTTTGGGTAGTATCTCACTCTAATCCAGATAAGTTAGCCTCACTCATGGCTCAAGTGCTCACTTAGGCTTGAGATGAGTAGGAAGGCCTAGAATGGCAAAGGTCAACTGCCTTGTCCTTTTGAAAGGTATGTTGATCCCACATGAGTGAGAATGGGGGCAAGGGATCAGTTGAGGTTGCCAAGGTTTAACCAGGTAAGGGGGATGATAACCTATGAAGATTTGCATTGGGTAACCCATGTTGAGCTTATGTGATGACATCCACCCTTTTGCAACCTTGTATGTTTTTTGTCCCCCTTTTGTTGTTTATGTACCTCTAGAAGCAAATGTTTCTTGTGTTTTTTGTTGCTTTGGTCATAGAGTCTTGTTGCCATTGCTCACTTGACTATTCTTGTTGTGGGTCCTTATTATCATCTCTTGGAACAAGGGGGGGTCATAGGGTCCACATGGTCGGGTGGAACATGTTATGCACCCCATTGGGTCCCCAGTCGAATATCCTTATGCACAGAGATGTACCATTTGTAGTGACTCCAAATTTGTACCAAAGTTGGAACCAATATTGATGCTTGTATTCATACATTTCAGTTGTATTATTCCATGTCATTGTACTATCCCTGTTTGTGTTGGGAAGCACTAATTTATTTATGTAATCCTTGAATGATGTATCTCGAAATTATAAATATAATTAATTTAATGTATAATATTCTTTGTATTATTATGTGGTTATGGGTTCATAACATACAATCTTTAGTGGTGTTGTATCTGTGGAAATGTTTAAATTCATAGATGTGAAAAATGTAATGTAATGCACTCATTTAACCCCAAGGGACTTAGTTATATATATATATATGGTTTCATTATATGTGTCACATGTTAACTTACTATTCATATTAGTTTTACATTTAAAAAAAAATTGTGTTGTAATGTTAGTTATTATGTTGTCCTTTAGGGTTTGCATGTCAGGGCATTACATCATGGTATCAGAGCCTAGGTTCATACACTAGGCACAATAAGCCTGGCATTACATTGACATAGTTACTCATACTCTTGAGGTTACATCTTTCCTTTTTGTGTCATCCTCACTTAGCGACTTGAGTTTGTCCTTAGGTGGTGTCAGTCCAATGGTGTAAAAAAACTGGTGGAAAGGATAGAACCCTCGGTGTAGTGCGCAATGCACTAATATTCTTCCTATTGGAGATACATTATGGACCCTTGTGTTGTCTTATGGTGCATTTCCCTAGTGATGTGAATTTGGGTGTGATTGTGTAGAGTGTATGTGTTAAACTTGGAATTATGTGTTTATGGAGTGATGAATTGTGTTTTCTAGAATCTAAGTAGGTGTAAAATTTTAGTCTTTTGTTGAAAATGTTGTGTGATTTTGTGTTGAATAATGGATAAAGTGGAATGACTTGTGTGTAAATGATCATATTTAACAAAAATGTGTGCTTTGTGTGGATAATTAGGTGGTGTTTTTATAGAAGTGTAGCATTCCAAGAGTAAAGAATCAGCTTGAATGATTGGTACTAATGTGGTATGTTTCCACCCTAGTTGTGATTTCCAGGTAGTTGACTTCAAATCTGGGTGATGCAAGTAAATTAATTAGGATATTTAGATGTAGTGCTTCTTGTGTTGCTATTACTATATTGGCACTTATTATGTTATGCCATGTACTTTGAGACTTTGGGTGGTGCTTGTTTTCCATTATGTTGGGGTTGTTGTTTGTGGTCTTGGTGGGATGGACAGTGTAGCATCACTCATTCATGAGCACCCTGCTGCACTGTGACTTCCTATCATGGTATGTTTGTTATTTGATATGTATATATATATGCTTGACATCTTGTTTGGATGTAGGCTAAAGGTACCAAGCATTAACTCCACCTGCATCATCAGGTCTAAGCATGCCTTATAAAACCCAATGGGCATGATGTGGAAAAAATGGAGATTGACAAGAAGGTCCCCAACATTGCCATCATCCTCAATGAGGATGAGTACCCCATCTTGTAACCCTATTTGCATGGTTCTAATGCTTTGTTAGTTGTATTCATTAGTGTCTCTCATTATTTGATTATGTTATGGTGTCACATGGTTGTTTGTGATGATGTTATTGATAATTGCATATGTTTTCTTTTTACCTTGCAACGTCTAGGAGTAAGTCAAAACTTAGGGGGGGAGGATGTAGTGCCTCTTTAGGTTCGACCCTTTCGCAATGTTTGATAATTTTTATTTTGAGTTGTTTGAATTAAATTGGCATTATAAGGTTTTTGATTTAAATTTTGAATCAAATAAATAAATTAAATAAATCGAGTTTGAAAATGGATACTTTAATAATTAATTTATTAAAGTATATTGTTATGTGATAATGTATTTTATAATTAAAATGTAAAAATAATTATTGTTTAATGATTGAATTTAATTAATAAATTTAAAAGTGAGAAGATATTAAAGAAAATAAAATATTAATTAAAATTGGTATTTAATTTCGAATGAGGATAAATGTTAAAGAGAAGGAAAAGAGAAGTAAAAGATAGAAAGATTTTTCATGCAGAGCATGCATAACTTCAAATAGAGTTTTGTTTGGAAACATGTTTTTATGAGTCTTTTGTTTGTCTTTTTATTTTCAAAAAAGTTTTGAAGATCTGGGACAAAAGAAGCATCAATCCTCTGGAGGCTTAATTATGAAGATTATCTAGCTTTAGAGTCTCATAATCTTTCTTTTTCCCCATAATTCATGCATATCCCACAATCTTACATTTCATGAGACCACATTTAATCAAATGAATATTGCCATATGTTCGGATGTGTAGTCTCACAACCTTCTCTTCTTATATGTTGATTGGTATCTTTCTCGATGGGAGCTTTTGGGTTTCTGAATTTCAGGAAAGATCCTTGAGTCATGGTATGAGGAGAGTGTTTCATTTAGCAGTGTAGACATGTTCGACAAAATTAAAGAATTGCTTCACACAAAAAGGTGATAATGGAATTGAAAACACAAATAGTCTGTGAAGCAGCTGTGATTGATTCCAAAAATATCTAGGAAGAAAGCTTAATCCTTTAGTGGCATAGATCTATAAAATTCCCTCCAAGTTCTCCCTCTAAACTTAACTACATAATCTACATGAAACATAGATTTTGGCACCTAAATCCTTCCTTGCTCTTTTAGGGATTTTCACCTAAAAGGGGAAAGATGGGCCAAAATGCACATATGTTTCACTCAAGATTAATGTAAGGATGGATGGGATATTTATGTGAAGTGTGTGTGTGGATTTGTTTGAATGCTTACAAATGCAAATAAATGAATGTAAACTAATCTAATGCAAGATGATGGAAAACACATTGTTGATTGTAAATATGAACTATAAACCTAAACAAATGAAAATAGAGATTGATGAAATTGAAAAGAGTGTACCTAGAGGCAGATTACTATTTTTGGAAGGTTTTGGAATGTTCTAGAAGTCACTGTTAATGGCCACTAGGATTGATTCACCATGCATGGTGAATCAGTCCTACTTCTGAATAAAAGTCCTAAAAATAAGTTTTTGATTGTCGGCAGTTGAATTCTGACAAAACCACTATTCAGGTCTATAGATGGGACTTATTTTCCATGGGTGGTGAGTCAATTCACCTACAAGAATCAAAAAATTTAGGAGTTGATTCTATGGAGCTAGATCTGCACTTTTGCATCCTACAAGTGTCTACTTTTGAAACTTCCAGATTTGGGTCTGAAAGTGACTTTTTGTTGATATTTTGACTTGAATGATGAAGGTATGAATTGAATTACTTTGAAAATTTATCTTCAATGATTTCCAAGCTTTCATAGGACCTAAATCTACAAACACACAAGAAGAGAAGAAGAAATGTTGATTGTTAGGGCATGGGGGTTTGCCTTGGTCAAACCCCTTTTAGGTAATTAAACCAAAATGATGAAAGAATGGAATGAGGAATGCAATAATGGAATTGATTACCTTTCCATGATGATTATATCTTAAAATTTTGATGCCCTATCGTGCAAACCCCAAAGGACAACAAAAACAAAAAATTATTGCATTATATTTTTTTTGAAACTAGAACAATACATAAGTTGAAAATGAACATATATTACATATAAGGAAATTATACAATAAAATGACCATTACATCCTTTGGGGTACATGAGATGGCATCATGAAATCCTAAAACTAATACCATATGATAACAAACGAATCAAGATTACATAAAGATAAAATACAACCATCCATGATCAAAGGAGATGAAAAGGATACACACATCATTGTATTAGATTTAAATTCATAGTTAAATATTACAATTATGGAGCATATTTCCATAGATACAACACATTAAGGATACAATAGTACATTACATAATGCTTCCCTTATATCAACGGAAAGAGTACATCAAGTGCAAGAATGATACATCAATAAAGAATAAGGTACAAAACAAGGAACAATCTTTGACCAAGAGAAGCTCTGGAACTTTGTATCTACTTCTGCATCGCGAACACAACCTGGGAACCCAATGCAATGTATAGCATGTTCCACCTAACTACATGGATCCGAAGACCCACCCTCTATGCTAGGAGATGACAAGAAAGAACCACACCCAAATCCGTCAAGTGAACAATGGAAAATAGGACTCCACGGCACGAGCAACAACACAAGACTACATCTCACATCATCAACACATAAATATGACAAAACAATGGAAATTCCAACAAAACCAAATGCCAATAGGGTATCAGCACAAAGCTATGTCACACTTTTCGCCAACTTATCAACATAAGTGAATTTAAGTATTTTTTACTAAAAATTAATTTTGTTCAAACATATGATTAAATTGTAAGATTCATTCTAGCTAAGTTATATACACCCACAAATTTTCCAACTAAAATTGCTAGCTAAATACATATTTAGCACCACTTTGAGTCCAATTTACCAAAAAAATAAAATTATTTGAAAAACTTAATGTTTCAACACTTCTACTCATGTAAAAATAATTATTCTAAAATGTAAAAATACCCTTTTGTAGATCCATAAGTTTAGTTTTCAAAAATGTATATATTTTAATAGTTTAATTAGTATTTATATTTTCCTTTTTATTTTTACTAAATGTAGGTTATTAGCACAAAACATTAGGGTTATTAATATGTCAAGGAAAAATAGTAAAACTTATTAAAAAACGCAAAAAAAAAATGATGCCCTATATACAAGAATCTATATCAAGATGGTATAATTTTTTTCTATTTTAGAGAAATACTTAATATGAAAGTTGGTGTTGATTGGAAACAACTAAGTTTTAATATGCACACATTTTAATATTTATTTAAAACTACATATTTATCAAAATTGGAAAAATTAATATCCATGCCCTAAAGCTTGAAGTTATAAATACAAACAAAAAAATTGAAGAAAAATTAAATTTACTATATAAAGATTGACGTCTCATGTAACCTCATTTTTTATCATTTAATCAACAACTAAATTATAGTGTTAATTTATGAAAATTTCTATTCAAACAATTTTTTAATTTTTTCTAAAAAACGCAAACATAAAATATACTAAAAAATAAATATTTTATTAGTTTACATCATTTCAAAATTCAAAACATATATATCATTTTTTACTGATTCAAGTTTAAAAGTTGGATTAGTGTTGGCCAGTTCCTTTATAAAAGTGTGACACAACTTTATAATTTTGCCCAATATTATAGATCATCACTAAATAACCATAAGAGGTGCCAAACACAATAGGATCCAAAGCCTTCAAATGAAATCGCAATATCAACCAACAATAAATATCTAGGGAACCTTTCATTAACATCAATCATGTTGCTATGAGGCATGTGTTCAACACCAAAATATAGAACTTGGAGGCTTCAACAACATCAACAATTCAAACAACACTCCCAGAGGCAACCAAATAAGGGAAAATAAATGAGTACTTGTGGGAGAGTGTCATCGCATGACCTTACGTGGATTATCTAGAAAACCTATCACAAGGTGCGGCCTCCATCTATGGTTATCCTGACTACCTATCTCAAGGCCCTACTCCATAGGGTGACTCATGTGGAACCACTTACCTTCCATGAGGACAAGGAAATGATCTTACCAACCAGGTCTTCTCATCCCATCCTTAGCCTATGAAAGAACTAATGGTATGGCTGAGGCACATAATTAATCTTGTTTAATGTTTAACTACCCAAACCCACTAGTTCATTAATTACATTATCACTTGTTTATGATGCAGGAGCATCCAGTGGTGTAAGGGCAATCTTGCATTACCCAAAAATAGTTAATTTTCAAGTTTCTCAGTTTTTAGATGTTTTTATATTTTTGGATGCCCTTTTCGTCATAATGAAATTCCCAATTTATGGTTCTTCATTTCGGTTCTTGGGTTGAAAGATATTGCAGTTTTAGTTTCCCAGATTTGCACCTAAAAATCTTCCGAGTGGGATTTGAGGCACTTAGAGCTTCCAGAATGGCCCCGAAACTTTCTGAAATCAGCGTAGCAATTTTGAGCGCGTTCTTGACTTCGAGACCTTTCCAACGGTTCGAACGGTTCACGAATCGGAGTCTTGGATCAAAAGTTATGACCCCGTGAAGTTGGCGCAGTTTCTAGAAGATGCCATTGCAAATGCTCTTTTGAATTTGAACTTCATGTTGTAAATTTTCGGCGCCGAACCACCTAAACTCAAATTCAATGTTGTTTTGGCTCCAAAAAAATGAGGAGCTCTATTTATGGGCGGGTTTTCTAATTTTTGGGTAACTTTTTGGGGACAAGCTCGCATATTGCGAAAGGGTTATTCTGTAGCTTTCTGTAGCTTGCATGTGTTGTAGAACTTGGGGATTTGAGATCCTCTCACATAAGAAGTTCCATTTTCTAAATAATAAAATTATTCTCTAGTTTGTGGTTTATT